>CAXDIW010000085.1:0-22000 GCA_963989415.1 Cerceris ruficornis
GAATTGTACTGTTTGGATGATTTGCATATATGTTTCTTAGACTATATAGAAGCAATATATACAATGATTTCAACCGTCTACCTATTTCATTCATTGTTCTACTTGCCGAAATTTACAGATAATTTCCTTTAAAGGATTAACAATGGGGCTCGTAGTTCACTTAAACATGAAGAACAAAAAATTGGCGAATGGTACTGTTTGAATGCTTTGCATATATGTTTCTTAGACTATATAGAAGCAATATATACAAAGATTTCAACCGTCTACCTGTTCCATTCATTGTTCTACTTGTCGAAAGTTACAAATAATTTCCTTTAAAGGATTAACAATGGGGCTCGTTGTTCACTTAAACTTGAAGAACAATAAATTGGCGAATTGTGCTGTTTGGATGCTTTGCATATATGTTTCTTAGACTATATAGAAGCAATATATACAAAGATTTCAACCGTCTACCTGTTCCATTCATTGTTCTACTTGTCGAAAGTTACAATTAATTTCCGTTAAAGGATTAACAATGGGGCTCGTAGTTCACTTAAACTTGAAGATCAAATAATTGGCGAATTGTACTGTTTGGACGCTTTGCATATATGTTTCTTAGACTATATAGAAGCAATATATACAATGATTTCAACAGTCTACCTGTTCCATTCATTGTTCTACTTGTCGAAATTTACAAATAATTTCCTTTAAATGATTAACAATGGGGCTCGTAGTTCACTTAAACTTTAAGAACAAAAAATTGGCGAATTGTACTGTTTGGATGCTTTGCATATATGTTTCTTAGACTATATAGAAGCAATATATACAAAGATTTCAACCATCTACCTGTTCCATTCTTTGTTCTACTTGTCGAAAGTTACAAATAATTTCCGATAACGGATTAACCATTGGGGCTCATTGTTCACATAAACTTGAAGAACAAAAAATTGGCGAATTGTACTGTTTGGATGCTTTGCATATATGTTTCTTAGACTATATAGAAGCAATATATATAAAGATTTCAACCGTCTACCTGTTCCATTCACTGTTCTACTTGTCGAAAGTTACAAATAATTTCCGTTAAGGGATTAACAATGGGGATCGTACTTCACTTAAACTTGAAGAACAAAAAATTGGCGAATTGTACTGTTTGGATGCTTTGCGTACATGTTTCTTAGACTATATGGAAGCAATATATACAAAGATTTCAACCGTCTACGTGTTCCAATCATTGTTCTACTTGTCGAAATTTACAAATAATTTCCTTTAAAGGATTAACAATGGGGCTCGTTGTTCACTTAAACTTGAAGAACAAAAAAGTGGCGTATGGTACTGTTTGGATGCTTTGCATATATGTTTCTTAGACTATAAAGAAGCAATATATACATTGATTTCAACCGTCTACCTGTTCCATTCATTGTTCTACTTGTCGCAAGTTACAAATAATTTCCGTTAAGGGATTAACAATGGGGATCGTAGTTTACTTAAACTTGAAGAACAAGAAATTGGCGAATTGTACTGTTTGGATGATTTGCATATATGTTTCTTAGACTATATAGAAGCAATATATACAATGATTTCAACCGTCTACCTATTTCATTCATTGTTCTACTTGCCGAAATTTACAGATAATTTCCTTTAAAGGATTAACAATGGGGCTCGTAGTTCACTTAAACATGAAGAACAAAAAATTGGCGAATGGTACTGTTTGAATGCTTTGCATATATGTTTCTTAGACTATATAGAAGCAATATATACAAAGATTTCAACCGTCTACCTGTTCCATTCATTGTTCTACTTGTCGAAAGTTACAAATAATTTCCTTTAAAGGATTAACAATGGGGCTCGTTGTTCACTTAAACTTGAAGAACAATAAATTGGCGAATTGTGCTGTTTGGATGCTTTGCATATATGTTTCTTAGACTATATAGAAGCAATATATACAAAGATTTCAACCGTCTACCTGTTCCATTCATTGTTCTACTTGTCGAAAGTTACAATTAATTTCCGTTAAAGGATTAACAATGGGGCTCGTAGTTCACTTAAACTTGAAGATCAAATAATTGGCGAATTGTACTGTTTGGACGCTTTGCATATATGTTTCTTAGACTATATAGAAGCAATATATACAATGATTTCAACAGTCTACCTGTTCCATTCATTGTTCTACTTGTCGAAATTTACAAATAATTTCCTTTAAATGATTAACAATGGGGCTCGTAGTTCACTTAAACTTTAAGAACAAAAAATTGGCGAATTGTACTGTTTGGATGCTTTGCATATATGTTTCGTAGACTATATAGAAGCAATATATACAAAGATTTCAACCGTCTACCTTTTTTATTCATTGTTCTACTTGTCGAAAGTTACAAATAATTTCCGATAACGGATTAACCATTTGGGCTCATTGTTCACTTAAACTTGAAGAACAAAAAATTGGCGAATTGTACTGTTTGGATGCTTTGCATATATGTTTCTTAGACTACATAGAAGCAATATATACAAAGATTTCAACCGGCTACCTGTTCCATTCATTGTTCTACTTGTCGAACTTTACAAATAATTTCCGATAAAGGATTAACCATTGGGGCTCATTGTTCACTTAAACTTGAAGAACAAAAAATTGGCGAATTGTACTGTTTGGATGCTTTGCATATATGTTTCTTAGACTATATAGAAGCAATATATACAAAGATTTCAACCATCTACCTGTTCCATTCATTGTTCTACTTGTCGAAAGTTACAAATAATTTCCGATAACGGATTAACCATTGGGGCTCATTGTTCACATAAACTTGAAGAACAAAAAATTGGCGAATTGTACTGTTTGGATGCTTTGCATATATGTTTCTTAGACTATATAGAAGCAATATATATAAAGATTTCAACCGTCTACCTGTTCCATTCACTGTTCTACTTGTCGAAAGTTACAAATAATTTCCGTTAAGGGATTAACAATGGGGATCGTAGTTCACTTAAACTTGAAGAACAAAAAATTGGCGAATTGTACTGTTTGGATGCTTTGCGTACATGTTTCTTAGACTATATGGAAGCAATATATACAAAGATTTCAACCGTCTACGTGTTCCAATCATTGTTCTACTTGTCGAAATTTACAAATAATTTCCTTTAAAGGATTAACAATGGGGCTCGTTGTTCACTTAAACTTGAAGAACAAAAAAGTGGCGTATGGTACTGTTTGGATGCTTTGCATATATGTTTCTTAGACTATAAAGAAGCAATATATACATTGATTTCAACCGTCTACCTGTTCCATTCATTGTTCTACTTGTCGCAAGTTACAAATAATTTCCGTTAAGGGATTAACAATGGGGATCGTAGTTTACTTAAACTTGAAGAACAAGAAATTGGCGAATTGTACTGTTTGGATGATTTGCATATATGTTTCTTAGACTATATAGAAGCAATATATACAATGATTTCAACCGTCTACCTATTTCATTCATTGTTCTACTTGCCGAAATTTACAGATAATTTCCTTTAAAGGATTAACAATGGGGCTCGTAGTTCACTTAAACATGAAGAACAAAAAATTGGCGAATGGTACTGTTTGAATGCTTTGCATATATGTTTCTTAGACTATATAGAAGCAATATATACAAAGATTTCAACCGTCTACCTGTTCCATTCATTGTTCTACTTGTCGAAAGTTACAAATAATTTCCTTTAAAGGATTAACAATGGGGCTCGTTGTTCACTTAAACTTGAAGAACAATAAATTGGCGAATTGTGCTGTTTGGATGCTTTGCATATATGTTTCTTAGACTATATAGAAGCAATATATACAAAGATTTCAACCGTCTACCTGTTCCATTCATTGTTCTACTTGTCGAAAGTTACAATTAATTTCCGTTAAAGGATTAACAATGGGGCTCGTAGTTCACTTAAACTTGAAGTACAAAAAATTGGCGAATTTTACTGTTTGGATGCTTTGCATATATGTTCCTTAGACTATATAGAAGCAATATATACAAAGATTTCAACCGTCTACCTGTTCCATTCACTGTTCTACTTGTCGAAAGTTACAAATAATTTCCGATAACGGATTAACCATTGGGGCTCATTGTTCACATAAACTTGAAGAACAAAAAATTGGCGAATTGTACTGTTTGGATGCTTTGCATATATGTTTCTTAGACTATATAGAAGCAATATATACAAAGATTTCAACCGGCTACCTGTTCCATTCATTGTTCTACTTGTCGAAATTTACAAATAATTTCCGTTAAAGGATTAACCATTGGGGCTCATTGTTCACTTAAACTTGAAGAACAAAAAATTGGCGAATTGTACTGTTTGGATGCTTTGCGTACATGTTTCTTAGACTATATGGAAGCAATATATACAAAGATTTCAACCGTCTACGTGTTCCAATCATTGTTCTACTTGTCGAAATTTACAAATAATTTCCTTTAAAGGATTAACAATGGGGCTCGTTGTTCACTTAAACTTGAAGAACAAAAAAGTGGCGTATGGTACTGTTTGGATGCTTTGCATATATGTTTCTTAGACTATTTAGAAGCAATATATACAATGAGTTCAACCGTCTACCTATTCCATTCATTGTTCTACATGCCGAAATTTACAAATAATTTCCTTTAAAGGATTAACAATGGGGCTCGTAGTTCACTTAAACTTGACGAACAAAAAATTGGAAAATGGTACTGTTTGGATGCTTTGCATATATGTTTCTTAGACTATATAGAAGCAATATATACATTGATTTCAACCGGCTACCTGTTCCATTCATTGTTCTACTTGTCGCAAGTTACAAATAATTTCCGTTAAAGTATTCACAATGGGGCTCGTAGTTCACTTAAACTTGAAGATCAAATAATTGGCGAATTGTACTGTTTGGACGCTTTGCATATATGTTTCTTAGACTATATAGAAGCAATATATACAATGATTTCAACAGTCTACCTGTTCCATTCATTGTTCTACTTGTCGAAATTTACAAATAATTTCCTTTAAATGATTAACAATGGGGCTCGTAGTTCACTTAAACTTTAAGAACAAAAAATTGGCGAATTGTACTGTTTGGATGCTTTGCATATATGTTTCGTAGACTATATAGAAGCAATATATACAAAGATTTCAACCGTCTACCTTTTTTATTCATTGTTCTACTTGTCGAAAGTTACAAATAATTTCCGATAACGGATTAACCATTTGGGCTCATTGTTCACATAAACTTGAAGAACAAAAAATTGGCGAATTGTACTGTTTGGATGCTTTGCGTACATGTTTCTTAGACTATATGGAAGCAATATATACAAAGATTTCAACCGTCTACGTGTTCCAATCATTGTTCTACTTGTCGAAATTTACAAATAATTTCCTTTAAAGGATTAACAATGGGGCTCGTTGTTCACTTAAACTTGAAGAACAAAAAAGTGGCGTATGGTACTGTTTGGATGCTTTGCATATATGTTTCTTAGACTATAAAGAAGCAATATATACATTGATTTCAACCGTCTACCTGTTCCATTCATTGTTCTACTTGTCGCAAGTTACAAATAATTTCCGTTAAGGGATTAACAATGGGGATCGTAGTTTACTTAAACTTGAAGAACAAGAAATTGGCGAATTGTACTGTTTGGATGATTTGCATATATGTTTCTTAGACTATATAGAAGCAATATATACAATGATTTCAACCGTCTACCTATTTCATTCATTGTTCTACTTGCCGAAATTTACAGATAATTTCCTTTAAAGGATTAACAATGGGGCTCGTAGTTCACTTAAACATGAAGAACAAAAAATTGGCGAATGGTACTGTTTGAATGCTTTGCATATATGTTTCTTAGACTATATAGAAGCAATATATACAAAGATTTCAACCGTCTACCTGTTCCATTCATTGTTCTACTTGTCGAAAGTTACAAATAATTTCCTTTAAAGGATTAACAATGGGGCTCGTTGTTCACTTAAACTTGAAGAACAATAAATTGGCGAATTGTGCTGTTTGGATGCTTTGCATATATGTTTCTTAGACTATATAGAAGCAATATATACAAAGATTTCAACCGTCTACCTGTTCCATTCATTGTTCTACTTGTCGAAAGTTACAATTAATTTCCGTTAAAGGATTAACAATGGGGCTCGTAGTTCACTTAAACTTGAAGTACAAAAAATTGGCGAATTTTACTGTTTGGATGCTTTGCATATATGTTCCTTAGACTATATAGAAGCAATATATACAAAGATTTCAACCGTCTACCTGTTCCATTCACTGTTCTACTTGTCGAAAGTTACAAATAATTTCCGATAACGGATTAACCATTGGGGCTCATTGTTCACATAAACTTGAAGAACAAAAAATTGGCGAATTGTACTGTTTGGATGCTTTGCATATATGTTTCTTAGACTATATAGAAGCAATATATACAAAGATTTCAACCGGCTACCTGTTCCATTCATTGTTCTACTTGTCGAAATTTACAAATAATTTCCGTTAAAGGATTAACCATTGGGGCTCATTGTTCACATAAACTTGAAGAACAAAAAATTGGCGAATTGTACTGTTTGGATGCTTTGCATATATGTTTCTTAGACTATATAGAAGCAATATATATAAAGATTTCAACCGTCTACCTGTTCCATTCACTGTTCTACTTGTCGAAAGTTACAAATAATTTCCGTTAAGGGATTAACAATGGGGATCGTAGTTCACTTAAACTTGAAGAACAAAAAATTGGCGAATTGTACTGTTTGGATGCTTTGCGTACATGTTTCTTAGACTATATGGAAGCAATATATACAAAGATTTCAACCGTCTACGTGTTCCAATCATTGTTCTACTTGTCGAAATTTACAAATAATTTCCTTTAAAGGATTAACAATGGGGCTCGTTGTTCACTTAAACTTGAAGAACAAAAAAGTGGCGTATGGTACTGTTTGGATGCTTTGCATATATGTTTCTTAGACTATAAAGAAGCAATATATACATTGATTTCAACCGTCTACCTGTTCCATTCATTGTTCTACTTGTCGCAAGTTACAAATAATTTCCGTTAAGGGATTAACAATGGGGATCGTAGTTTACTTAAACTTGAAGAACAAGAAATTGGCGAATTGTACTGTTTGGATGATTTGCATATATGTTTCTTAGACTATATAGAAGCAATATATACAATGATTTCAACCGTCTACCTATTTCATTCATTGTTCTACTTGCCGAAATTTACAGATAATTTCCTTTAAAGGATTAACAATGGGGCTCGTAGTTCACTTAAACATGAAGAACAAAAAATTGGCGAATGGTACTGTTTGAATGCTTTGCATATATGTTTCTTAGACTATATAGAAGCAATATATACAAAGATTTCAACCGTCTACCTGTTCCATTCATTGTTCTACTTGTCGAAAGTTACAAATAATTTCCTTTAAAGGATTAACAATGGGGCTCGTTGTTCACTTAAACTTGAAGAACAATAAATTGGCGAATTGTGCTGTTTGGATGCTTTGCATATATGTTTCTTAGACTATATAGAAGCAATATATACAAAGATTTCAACCGTCTACCTGTTCCATTCATTGTTCTACTTGTCGAAAGTTACAATTAATTTCCGTTAAAGGATTAACAATGGGGCTCGTAGTTCACTTAAACTTGAAGTACAAAAAATTGGCGAATTTTACTGTTTGGATGCTTTGCATATATGTTCCTTAGACTATATAGAAGCAATATATACAAAGATTTCAACCGTCTACCTGTTCCATTCACTGTTCTACTTGTCGAAAGTTACAAATAATTTCCGATAACGGATTAACCATTGGGGCTCATTGTTCACATAAACTTGAAGAACAAAAAATTGGCGAATTGTACTGTTTGGATGCTTTGCATATATGTTTCTTAGACTATATAGAAGCAATATATACAAAGATTTCAACCGGCTACCTGTTCCATTCATTGTTCTACTTGTCGAAATTTACAAATAATTTCCGTTAAAGGATTAACCATTGGGGCTCATTGTTCACTTAAACTTGAAGAACAAAAAATTGGCGAATTGTACTGTTTGGATGCTTTGCGTACATGTTTCTTAGACTATATGGAAGCAATATATACAAAGATTTCAACCGTCTACGTGTTCCAATCATTGTTCTACTTGTCGAAATTTACAAATAATTTCCTTTAAAGGATTAACAATGGGGCTCGTTGTTCACTTAAACTTGAAGAACAAAAAAGTGGCGTATGGTACTGTTTGGATGCTTTGCATATATGTTTCTTAGACTATTTAGAAGCAATATATACAATGAGTTCAACCGTCTACCTATTCCATTCATTGTTCTACATGCCGAAATTTACAAATAATTTCCTTTAAAGGATTAACAATGGGGCTCGTAGTTCACTTAAACTTGACGAACAAAAAATTGGAAAATGGTACTGTTTGGATGCTTTGCATATATGTTTCTTAGACTATATAGAAGCAATATATACATTGATTTCAACCGGCTACCTGTTCCATTCATTGTTCTACTTGTCGCAAGTTACAAATAATTTCCGTTAAAGTATTCACAATGGGGCTCGTAGTTCACTTAAACTTGAAGATCAAATAATTGGCGAATTGTACTGTTTGGACGCTTTGCATATATGTTTCTTAGACTATATAGAAGCAATATATACAATGATTTCAACAGTCTACCTGTTCCATTCATTGTTCTACTTGTCGAAATTTACAAATAATTTCCTTTAAATGATTAACAATGGGGCTCGTAGTTCACTTAAACTTTAAGAACAAAAAATTGGCGAATTGTACTGTTTGGATGCTTTGCATATATGTTTCGTAGACTATATAGAAGCAATATATACAAAGATTTCAACCGTCTACCTTTTTTATTCATTGTTCTACTTGTCGAAATTTACAAATAATTTCCGATAACGGATTAACCATTTGGGCTCATTGTTCACTTAAACTTGAAGAACAAAAAATTGGCGAATTGTACTGTTTGGATGCTTTGCATATATGTTTCTTAGACTACATAGAAGCAATATATACAAAGATTTCAACCGGCTACCTGTTCCATTCATTGTTCTACTTGTCGAACTTTACAAATAATTTCCGATAAAGGATTAACCATTGGGGCTCATTGTTCACTTAAACTTGAAGAACAAAAAATTGGCGAATTGTACTGTTTGGATGCTTTGCATATATGTTTCTTAGACTATATAGAAGCAATATATACAAAGATTTCAACCATCTACCTGTTCCATTCATTGTTCTACTTGTCGAAAGTTACAAATAATTTCCGATAACGGATTAACCATTGGGGCTCATTGTTCACATAAACTTGAAGAACAAAAAATTGGCGAATTGTACTGTTTGGATGCTTTGCATATATGTTTCTTAGACTATATAGAAGCAATATATACAAAGATTTCAACCGTCTACCTGTTCCATTCACTGTTCTACTTGTCGAAAGTTACAAATAATTTCCGTTAAGGGATTAACAATGGGGATCGTAGTTCACTTAAACTTGAAGAACAAAAAATTGGCGAATTGTACTGTTTGGATGCTTTGCGTACATGTTTCTTAGACTATATGGAAGCAATATATACAAAGATTTCAACCGTCTACGTGTTCCAATCATTGTTCTACTTGTCGAAATTTACAAATAATTTCCTTTAAAGGATTAACAATGGGGCTCGTTGTTCACTTAAAATTGAAGAACAAAAAAGTGGCGTAAGGTACTGTTTGGATGCTTTGCATATATGTTTCTTAGACTATAAAGAAGCAATATATACATTGATTTCAACCGTCTACCTGTTCCATTCATTGTTCTACTTGTCGCAAGTTACAAATAATTTCCGTTAAGGGATTAACAATGGGGATCGTAGTTTACTTAAACTTGAAGAACAAGAAATTGGCGAATTGTACTGTTTGGATGATTTGCATATATGTTTCTTAGACTATATAGAAGCAATATATACAATGATTTCAACCGTCTACCTATTTCATTCATTGTTCTACTTGCCGAAATTTACAGATAATTTCCTTTAAAGGATTAACAATGGGGCTCGTAGTTCACTTAAACATGAAGAACAAAAAATTGGCGAATGGTACTGTTTGAATGCTTTGCATATATGTTTCTTAGACTATATAGAAGCAATATATACAAAGATTTCAACCGTCTACCTGTTCCATTCATTGTTCTACTTGTCGAAAGTTACAAATAATTTCCTTTAAAGGATTAACAATGGGGCTCGTTGTTCACTTAAACTTGAAGAACAATAAATTGGCGAATTGTGCTGTTTGGATGCTTTGCATATATGTTTCTTAGACTATATAGAAGCAATATATACAAAGATTTCAACCGTCTACCTGTTCCATTCATTGTTCTACTTGTCGAAAGTTACAATTAATTTCCGTTAAAGGATTAACAATGGGGCTCGTAGTTCACTTAAACTTGAAGTACAAAAAATTGGCGAATTTTACTGTTTGGATGCTTTGCATATATGTTCCTTAGACTATATAGAAGCAATATATACAAAGATTTCAACCGTCTACCTGTTCCATTCACTGTTCTACTTGTCGAAAGTTACAAATAATTTCCGTTAAGGGATTAACAATGGGGATCGTAGTTCACTTAAACTTGAAGAACAAAAAATTGGCGAATTGTACTGTTTGGATGCTTTGCGTACATGTTTCTTAGACTATATGGAAGCAATATATACAAAGATTTCAACCGTCTACCTTTTTTATTCATTGTTCTACTTGTCGAAAGTTACAAATAATTTCCGATAACGGATTAACCATTTGGGCTCATTGTTCACTTAAACTTGAAGAACAAAAAATTGGCGAATTGTACTGTTTGGATGCTTTGCATATATGTTTCTTAGACTACATAGAAGCAATATATACAAAGATTTCAACCGGCTACCTGTTCCATTCATTGTTCTACTTGTCGAAATTTACAAATAATTTCCGTTAAAGGATTAACCATTGGGGCTCATTGTTCACTTAAACTTGAAGAACAAAAAATTGGCGAATTGTACTGTTTGGATGCTTTGCATATATGTTTCTTAGACTATATAGAAGCAATATATACAAAGATTTCAACCATCTACCTGTTCCATTCATTGTTCTACTTGTCGAAAGTTACAAATAATTTCCGATAACGGATTAACCATTGGGGCTCATTGTTCACATAAACTTGAAGAACAAAAAATTGGCGAATTGTACTGTTTGGATGCTTTGCATATATGTTTCTTAGACTATATAGAAGCAATATATACAAAGATTTCAACCGGCTACCTGTTCCATTCATTGTTCTACTTGTCGAAATTTACAAATAATTTCCGTTAAAGGATTAACCATTGGGGCTCATTGTTCACTTAAACTTGAAGAACAAAAAATTGGCGAATTGTACTGTTTGGATGCTTTGCGTACATGTTTCTTAGACTATATGGAAGCAATATATACAAAGATTTCAACCGTCTACGTGTTCCAATCATTGTTCTACTTGTCGAAATTTACAAATAATTTCCTTTAAAGGATTAACAATGGGGCTCGTTGTTCACTTAAACTTGAAGAACAAAAAAGTGGCGTATGGTACTGTTTGGATGCTTTGCATATATGTTTCTTAGACTATATAGAAGCAATATATACAAAGATTTCAACCATCTACCTGTTCCATTCATTGTTCTACTTGTCGAAAGTTACAAATAATTTCCGATAACGGATTAACCATTGGGGCTCATTGTTCACATAAACTTGAAGAACAAAAAATTGGCGAATTGTACTGTTTGGATGCTTTGCATATATGTTTCTTAGACTATAAAGAAGCAATATATACATTGATTTCAACCGTCTACCTGTTCCATTCATTGTTCTACTTGTCGCAAGTTACAAATAATTTCCGTTAAGGGATTAACAATGGGGATCGTAGTTTACTTAAACTTGAAGAACAAGAAATTGGCGAATTGTACTGTTTGGATGATTTGCATATATGTTTCTTAGACTATATAGAAGCAATATATACAATGATTTCAACCGTCTACCTATTTCATTCATTGTTCTACTTGCCGAAATTTACAGATAATTTCCTTTAAAGGATTAACAATGGGGCTCGTAGTTCACTTAAACATGAAGAACAAAAAATTGGCGAATGGTACTGTTTGAATGCTTTGCATATATGTTTCTTAGACTATATAGAAGCAATATATACAAAGATTTCAACCGTCTACCTGTTCCATTCATTGTTCTACTTGTCGAAAGTTACAAATAATTTCCTTTAAAGGATTAACAATGGGGCTCGTTGTTCACTTAAACTTGAAGAACAATAAATTGGCGAATTGTGCTGTTTGGATGCTTTGCATATATGTTTCTTAGACTATATAGAAGCAATATATACAAAGATTTCAACCGTCTACCTGTTCCATTCATTGTTCTACTTGTCGAAAGTTACAAATAATTTCCGATAACGGATTAACCATTGGGGCTCATTGTTCACATAAACTTGAAGAACAAAAAATTGGCGAATTGTACTGTTTGGATGCTTTGCATATATGTTTCTTAGACTATATAGAAGCAATATATACAAAGATTTCAACCGTCTACCTGTTCCATTCACTGTTCTACTTGTCGAAAGTTACAAATAATTACCGTTAAGGGATTAACAATGGGGATCGTAGTTCACTTAAACTTGAAGAACAAAAAATTGGCGAATTGTACTGTTTGGATGCTTTGCGTACATGTTTCTTAGACTATATGGAAGCAATATATACAAAGATTTCAACCGTCTACCTTTTCCATTCATTGTTCTTCTTGTCGAAAGTTACAAATAATTTCCGATAACGGATTAACCATTGGGGCTCATTGTTCACTTAAACTTGAAGAACAAAAAAGTGGCGTATGGTACTGTTTGGATGCTTTGCATATATGTTTCTTAGACTATAAAGAAGCAATATATACATTGATTTCAACCGTCTACCTGTTCCATTCATTGCTCTACTTGTCGCAAGTTACAAATAATTTCCGTTAAGGGATTAACAATGGGGATCGTAGTTTACTTAAACTTGAAGAACAAGAAATTGGCGAATTGTACTGTTTGGATGATTTGCATATATGTTTCTTAGACTATATAGAAGCAATATATACAATGATTTCAACCGTCTACCTATTTCATTCATTGTTCTACTTGCCGAAATTTACAAATAATTTCCTTTAAAGGATTAACAATGGGGCTCGTAGTTCACTTAAACATGAAGAACAAAAAATTGGCGAATGGTACTGTTTGGATGCTTTGCATATATGTTTCTTAGACTATATAGAAGCAATTTATACAAAGATTTCAACCGTCTACCTGTTCCATTCATTGTTCTACTTGTCGAAAGTTACAAATAATTTCCTTTAAAGGATTAACAATGGGGCTCGTTGTTCACTTAAACTTGAAGAACAATAAATTGGCGAATTGTGCTGTTTGGATGCTTTGCATATATGTTTCTTAGACTATATAGAAGCAATATATACAAAGATTTCAACCGTCTACCTGTTCCATTCATTGTTCTACTTGTCGAAAGTTACAATTAATTTCCGTTAAAGGATTAACAATGGGGCTCGTAGTTCACTTAAACTTGAAGTACAAAAAATTGGCGAATTGTACTGTTTGGATGCTTTGCATATATGTTTCTTAGACTATATAGAAGCAATATATACAAAGATTTCAACCGTCTACCTTTTCCATTCATTGTTCTTCTTGTCGAAAGTTACAAATAATTTCCGATAACGGATTAACCATTGGGGCTCATTGTTCAATTAAACTTGAAGAACAAAAAATTGGCGAATTGTACTGTTTGGATGCTTTGTATATATGTTTCTTATACTATATAGAAGCAATATATACAAAGATTTCAATCGTCTACCTGTTCCATTCACTGTTCTACTTGTCGAAAAATACAAATAATTTGCGATAATGGATTAACAATGGGGCTCATTGTTCACTTAAACTTGAAGAACAAAAAATTGGCGAATTGTACTGTTTGGATGCTTTGCATATATGTTTCGTAGACTATATAGAAGCAATATATACAAATATTTCAACCGTCTAACTGTTCCATTCATTGTTCTACTTGTCGAAAGTTACAAATAATTTCCGATAACGGTTTAACCATTGGGGCTCATTGCTCACTTAAACTTGAAGAACAAAAAATTGGCGAATTGTACTGTTTGGATGCTTTGCATATATGTTTCTTATACTATATAGAGGCAATATATACAAAGATTTCAACCGTCTACCTGTTCCAGTCACTGTTCTACTTGTCGAAAGTTACAAATAGTTTCCGTTAAGGGATAAACAATGGGGATCGTAGTTCACTTAAACTTGAAGAACAAAAAATTGGCGAATTGTACTGTTTGGATGCTTTGTGTACATGTTTCTTAGACTATATGGAAGCAATATATACAAAGATTTCAACCGTCTACGTGTTCCAATCATTGTTCTACTTGTCGAAATTTACAAATAATTTCCTTTAAAGGATTAACAATGGGGCTCGTTGTTCACTTAAACTTGAAGAACAAAAAAGTGGCGTATGGTACTGTTTGGATGCTTTGCATATATGTTTCTTAGACTATAAAGAAGCAATATATACATTGATTTCAACCGTCTACCTGTTCCATTCATTGTTCTACTTGTCGAAAGTTACAAATAATTTCCTTTAAAGGATTAACAATGGGGCTCATTGTTCACTTAAACTTGAAGAACAATAAATTGGCGAATTGTACTGTTTGGATGCTTTGCATATATGTTTCTTAGACTATATAGAAGCAATATATACAAAGATTTCAACCGTCTACCTGTTCCATTCATTGTTCTACTTGTCGAAAGTTACAAATAATTTCCGATAAAGGATTAACCATTGGGGCTCATTGTTCACTTAAACTTGAAGAACAAAAAATTGGCGAATTGTACTGTTTGGATGCTTTGCATATATGTTTCTTAGACTATTTAGAAGCAATATATACAATGAGTTCAACCGTCTACCTATTCCATTCATTGTTCTACTTGACGAAATTTACAAATAATTTCCTTTAAAGGATTAACAATGGGGCTCGTAGTTCACTTAAACTTGAAGAACAAAAAATTGGCAAATGGTACTGTTTGGATGCTTTGCATATATGTTTCTTAGACTATATAGAAGCAATATATACATTGATTTCAACCGGCTACCTGTTCCATTCATTGTTCTACTTGTCGCAAGTTACAAATAATTTCCGTTAAAGTATTCACAATGGGGCTCGTAGTTCACTTAAACTTGAAGATCAAATAATTGGCGAATTGTACTGTTTGGACGCTTTGCATATATGTTTCTTAGACTATATAGAAGCAATATATACAATGATTTCAACAGTCTACCTGTTCCATTCATTGTTCTACTTGTCGAAATTTACAAATAATTTCCTTTAAAGGATTAACAATGGGGCTCGTAGTTCACTTAAACTTGAAGAACAAAAAATTGGCGAATTGTACTGTTTGGATGCTTTGCATATATGTTTCGTAGACTATATAGAAGCAATATATACAAAGATTTCAACCGTCTACCTTTTTTATTCATTGTTCTACTTGTCGAAAGTTACAAATAATTTCCGATAACGGATTAACCATTTGGGCTCATTGTTCACTTAAACTTGAAGAACAAAAAATTGGCGAATTGTACTGTTTGGATGCTTTGCATATATGTTTCTTAGACTACATAGAAGCAATATATACAAAGATTTCAACCGGCTACCTGTTCCATTCATTGTTCTACTTGTCGAAATTTACAAATAATTTCCGATAAAGGATTAACCATTGGGGCTCATTGTTCACTTAAACTTGAAGAACAAAAAATTGGCGAATTGTACTGTTTGGATGCTTTGCATATATGTTTCTTAGACTATATAGAAGCAATATATACAAAGATTTCAACCATCTACCTGTTCCATTCATTGTTCTACTTGTCGAAAGTTACAAATAATTTCCGATAACGGATTAACCATTGGGGCTCATTGTTCACATAAACTTGAAGAACAAAAAATTGGCGAATTGCACTGTTTGGATGCTTTGCATATATGTTTCTTAGACTATATAGAAGCAATATATACAAAGATTTCAACCGTCTACCTGTTCCATTCACTGTTCTACTTGTCGAAAATTACAAATAATTTCCGTTAAGGGATTAACAATGGGGATCGTAGTTCACTTAAACTTGAAGAACAAAAAATTGGCGAATTGTACTGTTTGGATGCTTTGCGTACATGTTTCTTAGACTATATGGAAGCAATATATACAAAGATTTCAACCGTCTACGTGTTCCAATCATTGTTCTACTTGTCGAAATTTACAAATAATTTCCTTTAAAGGATTAACAATGGGGCTCGTTGTTCACTTAAACTTGAAGAACAAAAAAGTGGCGTATGGTACTGTTTGGATGCTTTGCATATATGTTTCTTAGACTATAAAGAAGCAATATATACATTGATTTCAACCGTCTACCTGTTCCATTCATTGTTCTACTTGTCGCAAGTTACAAATAATTTCCGTTAAGGGATTAACAATGGGGATCGTAGTTTACTTAAACTTGAAGAACAAGAAATTGGCGAATTGTACTGTTTGGATGATTTGCATATATGTTTCTTAGACTATATAGAAGCAATATATACAATGATTTCAACCGTCTACCTATTTCATTCATTGTTCTACTTGCCGAAATTTACAGATAATTTCCTTTAAAGGATTAACAATGGGGCTCGTAGTTCACTTAAACATGAAGAACAAAAAATTGGCGAATGGTACTGTTTGAATGCTTTGCATATATGTTTCTTAGACTATATAGAAGCAATATATACAAAGATTTCAACCGTCTACCTGTTCCATTCATTGTTCTACTTGTCGAAAGTTACAAATAATTTCCTTTAAAGGATTAACAATGGGGCTCGTTGTTCACTTAAACTTGAAGAACAATAAATTGGCGAATTGTGCTGTTTAGATGCTTTGCATATATGTTTCTTAGACTATATAGAAGCAATATATACAAAGATTTCAACCGTCTACCTGTTCCATTCAGTGTTCTACTTGTCGAAAGTTACAATTAATTTCCGTTAAAGGATTAACAATGGGGCTCGTAGTTCACTTAAACTTGAAGTACAAAAAATTGGCGAATTTTACTGTTTGGATGCTTTGCATATATGTTCCTTAGACTATATAGAAGCAATATATACAAAGATTTCAACCGTCTACCTGTTCCATTCACTGTTCTACTTGTCGAAAGTTACAAATAATTTCCGTTAAGGGATTAACAATGGGGATCGTAGTTCACTTAAACTTGAAGAACAAAAAATTGGCGAATTGTACTGTTTGGATGCTTTGCGTACATGTTTCTTAGACTATATGGAAGCAATATATACAAAGATTTCAACCGTCTACCTTTTTTATTCATTGTTCTACTTGTCGAAAGTTACAAATAATTTCCGATAACGGATTAACCATTTGGGCTCATTGTTCACTTAAACTTGAAGAACAAAAAATTGGCGAATTGTACTGTTTGGATGCTTTGCATATATGTTTCTTAGACTACATAGAAGCAATATATACAAAGATTTCAACCGGCTACCTGTTCCATTCATTGTTCTACTTGTCGAAATTTACAAATAATTTCCTTTAAAGGATTAACAATGGGGCTCGTTGTTCACTTAAACTTGAAGAACAAAAAAGTGGCGTATGGTACTGTTTGGATGCTTTGCATATATGTTTCTTAGACTATAAAGAAGCAATATATACATTGATTTCAACCGTCTACCTGTTCCATTCATTGTTCTACTTGTCGCAAGTTACAAATAATTTCCGTTAAGGGATTAACAATGGGGATCGTAGTTTACTGAAACTTGAAGAACAAGAAATTGGCGAATTGTACTGTTTGGATGATTTGCATATATGTTTCTTAGATTATATAGAAGCAATATATACAATGATTTCAACCGTCTACCTATTTCATTCATTGTTCTACTTGCCGAAATTTACAGATAATTTCCTTTAAAGGATTAACAATGGGGCTCGTAGTTCACTTAAACATGAAGAACAAAAAATTGGCGAATGGTACTGTTTGAATGCTTTGCATATATGTTTCTTAGACTATATAGAAGCAATATATACAAAGATTTCAACCGTCTACCTGTTCCATTCATTGTTCTACTTGTCGAAAGTTACAAATAATTTCCTTTAAAGGATTAACAATGGGGCTCGTTGTTCACTTAAACTTGAAGAACAATAAATTGGCGAATTGTGCTGTTTGGATGCTTTGCATATATGTTTCTTAGACTATATAGAAGCAATATATACAAAGATTTCAACCGTCTACCTGTTCCATTCATTGTTCTACTTGTCGAAAGTTACAATTAATTTCCGTTAAAGGATTAACAATGGGGCTCGTAGTTCACTTAAACATGAAGAACAAAAAATTGGCGAATGGTACTGTTTGAATGCTTTGCATATATGTTTCTTAGACTATATAGAAGCAATATATACAAAGATTTCAACCGTCTACCTGTTCCATTCATTGTTCTACTTGTCGAAAGTTACAAATAATTTCCTTTAAAGGATTAACAATGGGGCTCGTTGTTCACTTAAACTTGAAGACCAATAAATTGGCGTATTGTGCTGTTTGGATGCTTTGCATATATGTTTCTTAGACTATATAGAAGCAATATATACAAATATTTCAACCGTCTAAATGTTCCATTCATTGTTCTACTTGTCGAAAGTTACAAATAATTTCCGATAACGGATTAACCATTGGGGCTCATTGTTCACTTAAACTTGAAGTACAAAAAATTGGCAAATTGTACTGTTTGGATGCTTTGCATATATGTTTCTTAGACTACATAGAAGCAATATATACAAAGATTTCAACCGGCTACCTGTTCCATTCATTGTTCTACTTGTCGAAATTTACAAATAATTTCCGATAAAGGATTAACCATTGGGGCTCGTTGTTCACTTAAACTTGAAGAACAAAAAATTGGCGAATTGTACTGTTTGGATGCTTTGAATATATGTTTCTTAGACTATATAGAAGCAATATATACAAAGATTTCAACCATCTACCTGTTCCATTCATTGTTCTACTTGTCGAAAGTTACAAATAATTTCCGATAACGGATTATCCATTGGGGCTCATTGTTCACATAAACTTGAAGAACAAAAAATTGGCGAATTTTACTGTTTGGATGCTTTGCATATATGTTTCTTAGACTATATAGAAGCAATATATACAATGATTTCAACCGTCTACCTGTTCCATTCACTGTTCTACTTGTCGAAAGTTACAAATAATTTCCGTTAAGGGATTAACAATGGGGATCGTAGTTCACTTAAACTTGAAGAACCATAAATTGGCGAATTGTACTGTTTGGATGCTTTGCGTACATGTTTCTTAGACTATATGGAAGCAATATATACAAAGATTTCAACCGTCTACGTGTTCCAATCATTGTTCTACTTGTCGAAATTTACAAATAGTTTCCTTAAAAGGATTAACAATGGGGCTCGTTGTTCACTTAAACTTGAAGAACAAAAAAGTGGCGTATGGTACTGTTTGGATGCTTTGCATATATGTTTCTTAGACTATAAAGAAGCAATATATACATTGATTTCAACCGTCTACCTGTTCCATTCATTGTTCTACTTGTCGCAAGTTACAAATAATTTCCGTTAAGGGATTAACAATGGGGATCGTAGTTTACTTAAACTTGAAGAACAAGAAATTGGCGAATTTTACTGTTTGGATGATTTGCATATATGTTTCTTAGACTATATAGAAGCAATATATACAATGATTTCAACCGTCTACCTATTTCATTCATTGTTCTACTTGCCGAAATTTACAAATAATTTCCTTTAAAGGATTAACAATGGGGCTCGTAGTTCACTTAAACATGAAGAACAAAAAATTGGCGAATGGTACTGTTTGAATGCTTTGCATATATGTTTCTTAGACTATATAGAAGCAATATATACAAAGATTTCAACCGTCTACCTGTTCCATTCATTGTTCTACTTGTCGAAAGTTACAAATAATTTCCTTTAAAGGATTAACAATGGGGCTCGTTGTTCACTTAAACTTGAAGAACATTAAATTGGCGAATTGTGCTGTTTGGATGTTTTGCATATATGTTTCTTAGACTATATAGAAGCAATATATACAAAGATTTCAACCGTCTACCTGTTCCATTCATTGTTCTACTTGTCGAAAGTTACAATTAATTTTCGTTAAAGGATTAACAATGGGGCTCGTAGTTCACTTAAACTTGAAGTACAAAAAATTGGCGAATTGTACTGTTTGGATGCTTTGCATATATGTTTCTTAGACTATATAGAAGCAATATATACAAAGATTTCAACCGTCTACCTTTTCCATTCATTGTTCTTCTTGTCGAAAGTTACAAATAATTTCCGATAACGGATTAACCATTGGGGCTCATTGTTCACTTAAACTTGAAGAACAAAAAATTGGCGAATTGTACTGTTTGGATGCTTTGTATATATGTTTCTTATACTATATAGAAGCAATATATACAAAGATTTCAACCGTCTACCTTTTCCATTCATTGTTCTTCTTGTCGAAAGTTACAAATAATTTCCGATAACGGATTAACCATTGGGGCTCATTGTTCACTTAAACTTGAAGAACAAAAAATTGGCGAATTGTACTGTTTGGATGCTTTGCATATATGTTTCTTATACTATATAGAGGCAATATATACAAAGATTTCAACCGTCTACCTGTTCCAGTCACTGTTCTACTTGTCGAAAGTTACAAATAGTTTCCGTTAAGGGATTAACAATGGGGATCGTAGTTCACTTAAACTTGAAGAACAAAAAATTGGCGAATTGTACTGTTTGGATGCTTTGTGTACATGTTTCTTAGACTATATGGAAGCAATATATACAAAGATTTCAACCGTCTACGTGTTCCAATCATTGTTCTACTTGTCGAAATTTACAAATAATTTCCTTTAAAGGATTAACAATGGGGTTCGTTGTTCACTTAAACTTGAAGAACAAAAAAGTGGCGTATGGTACTGTTTGGATGCTTTGCATATATGTTTCTTAGACTATAAAGAAGCAATATATACATTGATTTCAACCGTCTACCTGTTCCATTCATTGTTCTACTTGTCGCAAGTTACAAATAATTTCCGTTAAAGTATTAACAATGGGGCTCGTAGTTCACTTAAACTTGAAGATCAAATAATTGGCGAATTGTACTGTTTGGATGATTTGCATATATGTTTCTTAGACTATATAGAAGCAATATATACAAAGATTTCAACCGTCTACCTGTTCCATTCACTGTTCTACTTGTCGAAAGTTACAAATAATTTCCGTTAAGGGATTAACAATGGGGATCGTAGTTTACTTAAACTTGAAGAACAAGAAATTGGCGAATTGTACTGTTTGGATGATTTGCATATATGTTTCTTAGACTATATAGAAGCAATATATACAAAGATTTCAACCGTCTACCTTTTCCATTCATTGTTCTTCTTGTCGAAAGTTACAAATAATTTCCGATAACGGATTAACCATTGGGGCTCATTGTTCACTTAAACTTGAAGAACAAAAAATTGGCGAATTGTACTGTTTGGATGCTTTGTATATATGTTTCTTATACTATATAGAAGCAATATATACAAAGATTTCAATCGTCTACCTGTTCCATTCACTGTTCTACTTGTCGAAAATTACAAATAATTTGAGATAATGGATTAACAATGGGGCTCATTGTTCACTTAAACTTGAAGAACAAAAAATTGGCGAATTGTACTGTTTGGGTGCTTTGCATATATGTTTCGTAGACTATATAGAAGCAATATATACAAATATTTCAACCGTCTAACTGTTCCATTCATTGTTCTACTTGTCGAAAATTACAAATAATTTGAGATAATGGATTAACAATGGGGCTCATTGTTCACTAAAACTTGAAGAACAAAAAATTGGCGAATTGTACTGTTTGGAT
>CAXDIW010000086.1:0-12500 GCA_963989415.1 Cerceris ruficornis
CCTCAACGGTGCGACTTAGAGGAAAAAGTGTATCTTTCTTTTTTACGCAGAATCGAAAAAGAAACAACATTGCACTGGGCCAAAAATTTCGTTAATAGGCCAATTTTGCGACTTATTGTTGATTAACCGATTTCGTAAGGACGGGCGGCAGTGGTGTTTCCGCCAAGACAGTAGAGCGGCAGCGGTGCGACCTAGAGGAAAAAGTTTTAATACTTTCTGGCGCGGAATCGAAAGAGAAACAATATTGCCCGGGGCGAAAATTTTTGTTAATAAACAAATTTTTGCAACTTATTGTTAATTAAGCGATTTCCTAATTTCGGCGGGCGATCGAAATGTCGTATTCTTGTAGAGCATCGCAAGCCATGAAACTTTCGTCCCAAACGTTTTCCTCTACAACGCTTTCCTATACCGATAAAATCGAGAGAAAAAATCGTAAAGTATGAAAATTTTTCTAAGTCCTAGCGGCGTAGACCTTTACAAGAGTGTGGAGCCTCAACGGTGCGACTTAGAGGAAAAAGTGTATCTTTCTTTTTTACGCAGAATCGAAAAAGAAACAACATTGCTCTGGGCGAAAAATTTCGTTAATAGGCCAATTTTGCGACTTATTGTTGATTAACCGATTTCGTAAGGACGAGCGGCAGTGGTGTTTCCGCCAAGACAGTAGAGCGGCAGCGGTGCGACCTAGAGGAAAAAGTTTTAATACTTTCTGGCGCGGAATCGAAAGAGAAACAATATTGCCCGGGGCGAAAATTTTTGTTAATAAACAAATTTTTGCAACTTATTGTTAATTAAGCGATTTCCTAATTTCGGCGGGCGATCGAAGTGTCGTATTCTTGTAGAGCATCGCAAGCCATGAAACTTTCGTCCCAAACGTTTTCCTCTACAACGCTTTCCTATACCGATAAAATCGAGAGAAAAAATCGTAAAGTATGAAAATTTTTCTAAGTCCTAGCGGCGTAGACCTTTACAAGAGTGTGGAGCCTCAACGGTGCGACTTAGAGGAAAAAGTGTATCTTTCTTTTTTACGCAGAATCGAAAAAGAAACAACATTGCACTGGGCGAAAAATTTCGTTAATAGGCCAATTTTGCGACTTATTGTTGATTAACCGATTTCGTAAGGACGGGCGGCAGTGGTGTTTCCGCCAAGACAGTAGAGCGGCAGCGGTGCGACCTAGAGGAAAAAGTTTTAATACTTTCTGGCGCGGAATCGAAAGAGAAACAATATTGCCCGGGGCGAAAATTTTTGTTAATAAACAAATTTTTGCAACTTATTGTTAATTAAGCGATTTCCTAATTTCGGCGGGCGATCGAAATGTCGTATTCTTGTAGAGCATCGCAAGCCATGAAACTTTCGTCCCAAACGTTTTCCTCTACAACGCTTTCCTATACCGATAAAATCGAGAGAAAAAATCGTAAAGTATGAAAATTTTTCTAAGTCCTAGCGGCGTAGACCTTTACAAGAGTGTGGAGCCTCAACGGTGCGACTTAGAGGAAAAAGTGTATCTTTCTTTTTTACGCAGAATCGAAAAAGAAACAACATTGCACTGGGCGAAAAATTTCGTTAATAGGCCAATTTTGCGACTTATTGTTGATTAACCGATTTCGTAAGGACGGGCGGCAGTGGTGTTTCCGCCAAGACAGTAGAGCGGCAGCGGTGCGACCTAGAGGAAAAAGTTTTAATACTTTCTAGCGCGGAATCGAAAGAGAAACAATATTGCCCGGGGCGAAAATTTTTGTTAATAACAAATTTTTGCAACTTATTGTTAATTAAGCGATTTCCTAATTTCGGCGGCGATCGAAATGTCGTATTCTTGTAGAGCATCGCAAACCATGAAACTTTCGTCCCAAACGTTTTCCTCTACAACGCTTTCCTATACCGATAAAATCGAGAGAAAAAATCGTAAAGTATGAAAATTTTTCTAAGTCCTAGCGGCGTAGACCTTTACAAGAGTGTGGAGCCTCAACGGTGCGACTTAGAGGAAAAAGTTTTAATACTTTCTGGCGCAGAATCGAAAGAGAAACAATATTGCCCGGGGCGAAAATTTTTGTTAATAAACAAATTTTTGCAACTTATTGTTAATTAACCGATTTCCTAATTTCGGCGGGCGATCGAAATGTCGTATTCTTGTAGAGCATCGCAAACCATGAAACTTTCGTCCCAAACGTTTTCCTCTACAACGCTTTCCTATAACCGATAAAATCGAGAGAAAAAATCGTAAAGTATGAAAATTTTTCTATGTCCTAGCGGCGTAGACCTTTACAAGAGTGTAGAGCCTCAACGGTGCGACTTAGAGGAAAAAGTGTATCTTTCTTTTTTACGCAGAATCGAAAAAGAAACAACATTGCACTGGGCGAAAAATTTCGTTAATAGGCCAATTTTGCGACTTATTGTTGATTAACCGATTTCGTAAGGACGGGCGGCAGTGGTGTTTCCGCCAAGACAGTAGAGCGGCAGCGGTGCGACCTAGTGGAAAAAGTTTTAATACTTTCTGGCGCGGAATCGAAAGAGAAACAATATTGCCCGGGGCGAAAATTTTTGTTAATAAACAAATTTTTGCAACTTATTGTTAATTAAGCGATTTCCTAATTTCGGCGGGCGATCGAAATGTCGTATTCTTGTAGAGCATCGCAAGCCATGAAACTTTCGTCCCAAACGTTTTCCTCTACAACGCTTTCCTATACCGATAAAATCGAGAGAAAAAATCGTAAAGTATGAAAATTTTTCTAAGTCCTAGCGGCGTAGACCTTTACAAGAGTGTGGAGCCTCAACGGTGCGACTTAGAGGAAAAAGTGTATCTTTCTTTTTACGCAGAATCGAAAAAGAAACAACATTGCACTGGGCGAAAAATTTCGTTAATAGGCCAATTTGCGACTTATTGTTGATTAACCGATTTCGTAAGGACGGGCGGCAGTGGTGTTTCCGCCAAGACAAGTAGAGCGGCAGCGGTGCGACCTAGAGGAAAAAGTTTTAATACTTTCTGGCGCGGAATCGAAAGAGGAAACAATATTGCCCGGGCGAAAATTTTTGTTAATAAACAAATTTTTGGCAACTTATTGTTAATTAACCGATTTCCTAATTTCGGCGGGCGATCGAAGTGTCGTATTCTTGTAGAGCATCGCAAGCCATGAAACTTTCGTCCCACACGTTTTCCTCTGCAACGCTTTCTTATACCGATAAAATCGAGAGAAAAAATCGTAAAGTATGAAAATTTTTCTAAGTCCTAGCGGCGTAGACCTTTACAAGAGTGTAGAGCCTCAACGGTGCGACTTAGAGGAAAAAGTGTATCTTTCTTTTTTACGCAGAATCGAAAAAGAAACAACATTGCACTGGGCGAAAAATTTCGTTAATAGGCCCAATTTTGCCGACTTATTGTTGATTAACCGATTTCGTAAGGACGGGCGGCAGTGGTGTTTCCGCCAAGACAGTAGAGCGGCAGCGGTGCGATCTAGTGGAAAAAGTTTTAATACTTTCTGGCGCGGAATCGAAAGAGAAACAATATTGCCCGGGGCGAAAATTTTTGTTAATAAACAAATTTTTGCAACTTATTGTTAATTAACCGATTTCCTAATTTCGGCGGGCGATCGAAATGTCGTATTCTTGTAGAGCATCGCAAACCATGAAACTTTCGTCCCAAACGGTTTCCTCTACAACGCTTTCCTATACCGATAAAATCGAGAGAAAAAATCGTAAAGTATGAAAATTTTTCTAAGTCCTAGCGGCGTAGACCTTTACAAGAGTGTGGAGCCTCAACGGTGCGACTTAGAGGAAAAAGTGTATCTTTCTTTTTTACGCAGAATCGAAAAAGAAACAACATTGCACTGGGCGAAAAATTTCGTTAATAGGCCAATTTTGCGACTTATTGTTGATTAACCGATTTCGTAAGGACGGGCGGCAGTGGTGTTTCCGCCAAGACAGTAGAGCGGCAGCGGTGCGACCTAGAGGAAAAAGTTTTAATACTTTCTGGCGCGGAATCGAAAGAGAAACAATATTGCCCGGGGCGAAAATTTTTGTTAATAAACAAATTTTTGCAACTTATTGTTAATTAACCGATTTCCTAATTTCGGCGGGCGATCGAAGTGTCGTATTCTTGTAGAGCATCGCAAGCCATGAAACTTTCGTCCCACACGTTTTCCTCTGCAACGCTTTCCTATACCGATAAAATCGAGAGAAAAAATCGTAAAGTATGAAAATTTTTCTAAGTCCTAGCGGCGTAGACCTTTACAAGAGTGTAGAGCCTCAACGGTGCGACTTAGAGGAAAAAGTGTATCTTTCTTTTTTACGCAGAATCGAAAAAGAAACAACATTGCACTGGGCGAAAAATTTCGTTAATAGGCCAATTTTGCGACTTATTGTTGATTAACCGATTTCGTAAGGACGGGCGGCAGTGGTGTTTCCGCCAAGACAGTAGAGCGGCAGCGGTGCGACCTAGTGGAAAAAGTTTTAATACTTTCTGGCGCGGAATCGAAAGAGAAACAATATTGCCCGGGGCGAAAATTTTTGTTAATAAACAAATTTTTGCAACTTATTGTTAATTAAGCGATTTCCTAATTTCGGCGGGCGATCGAAATGTCGTATTCTTGTAGAGCATCGCAAGCCATGAAACTTTCGTCCCAAACGTTTTCCTCTACAACGCTTTCCTATACCGATAAAATCGAGAGAAAAAATCGTAAAGTATGAAAATTTTTCTAAGTCCTAGCGGCGTAGACCTTTACAAGAGTGTGGAGCCTCAACGGTGCGACTTAGAGGAAAAAGTGTATCTTTCTTTTTTACGCAGAATCGAAAAAGAAACAACATTGCACTGGGCGAAAAATTTCGTTAATAGGCCAATTTTGCGACTTATTGTTGATTAACCGATTTCGTAAGGACGGGCGGCAGTGGTGTTTCCGCCAAGACAGTAGAGCGGCAGCGGTGCGACCTAGAGGAAAAAGTTTTAATACTTTCTGGCGCGGAATCGAAAGAGAAACAATATTGCCCGGGGCGAAAATTTTTGTTAATAAACAAATTTTTGCAACTTATTGTTAATTAACCGATTTCCTAATTTCGGCGGGCGATCGAAATGTCGTATTCTTGTAGAGCATCGCAAACCATGAAACTTTCGTCCCAAACGTTTTCCTCTACAACGCTTTCCTATACCGATAAAATCGAGAGAAAAAATCGTAAAGTATGAAAATTTTTCTAAGTCCTAGCGGCGTAGACCTTTACAAGAGTGTGGAGCCTCAACGGTGCGACTTAGAGGAAAAAGTGTATCTTTCTTTTTTACGCAGAATCGAAAAAGAAACAACATTGCACTGGGCGAAAAATTTCGTTAATAGGCCAATTTTGCGACTTATTGTTGATTAACCGATTTCGTAAGGACGGGCGGCAGTGGTGTTTCCGCCAAGACAGTAGAGCGGCAGCGGTGCGACCTAGTGGAAAAAGTTTTAATACTTTCTGGCGCGGAATCGAAAGAGAAACAATATTGCCCGGGGCGAAAATTTTTGTTAATAAACAAATTTTTGCAACTTATTGTTAATTAAGCGATTTCCTAATTTCGGCGGGCGATCGAAATGTCGTATTCTTGTAGAGCATCGCAAGCCATGAAACTTTCGTCCCAAACGTTTTCCTCTACAACGCTTTCCTATACCGATAAAATCGAGAGAAAAAATCGTAAAGTATGAAAATTTTTCTAAGTCCTAGCGGCGTAGACCTTTACAAGAGTGTGGAGCCTCAACGGTGCGACTTAGAGGAAAAAGTGTATCTTTCTTTTTTACGCAGAATCGAAAAAGAAACAACATTGCACTGGGCGAAAAATTTCGTTAATAGGCCAATTTTGCGACTTATTGTTGATTAACCGATTTCGTAAGGACGGGCGGCAGTGGTGTTTCCGCCAAGACAGTAGAGCGGCAGCGGTGCGACCTAGTGGAAAAAGTTTTAATACTTTCTGGCGCGGAATCGAAAGAGAAACAATATTGCCCGGGGCGAAAATTTTTGTTAATAAACAAATTTTTGCAACTTATTGTTAATTAAGCGATTTCCTAATTTCGGCGGGCGATCGAAATGTCGTATTCTTGTAGAGCATCGCAAGCCATGAAACTTTCGTCCCAAACGTTTTCCTCTACAACGCTTTCCTATACCGATAAAATCGAGAGAAAAAATCGTAAAGTATGAAAATTTTTCTAAGTCCTAGCGGCGTAGACCTTTACAAGAGTGTGGAGCCTCAACGGTGCGACTTAGAGGAAAAAGTGTATCTTTCTTTTTTACGCAGAATCGAAAAAGAAACAACATTGCACTGGGCGAAAAATTTCGTTAATAGGCCAATTTTGCGACTTATTGTTGATTAACCGATTTCGTAAGGACGGGCGGCAGTGGTGTTTCCGCCAAGACAGTAGAGCGGCAGCGGTGCGACCTAGAGGAAAAAGTTTTAATACTTTCTGGCGCGGAATCGAAAGAGAAACAATATTGCCCGGGGCGAAAATTTTTGTTAATAAACAAATTTTTGCAACTTATTGTTAATTAAGCGATTTCCTAATTTCGGCGGGCGATCGAAATGTCGTATTCTTGTAGAGCATCGCAAGCCATGAAACTTTCGTCCCAAACGTTTTCCTCTACAACGCTTTCCTATACCGATAAAATCGAGAGAAAAAATCGTAAAGTATGAAAATTTTTCTAAGTCCTAGCGGCGTAGACCTTTACAAGAGTGTGGAGCCTCAACGGTGCGACTTAGAGGAAAAAGTGTATCTTTCTTTTTTACGCAGAATCGAAAAAGAAACAACATTGCACTGGGCGAAAAATTTCGTTAATAGGCCAATTTTGCGACTTATTGTTGATTAACCGATTTCGTAAGGACGGGCGGCAGTGGTGTTTCCGCCAAGACAGTAGAGCGGCAGCGGTGCGACCTAGAGGAAAAAGTTTTAATACTTTCTGGCGCGGAATCGAAAGAGAAACAATATTGCCCGGGGCGAAAATTTTTGTTAATAAACAAATTTTTGCAACTTATTGTTAATTAAGCGATTTCCTAATTTCGGCGGGCGATCGAAATGTCGTATTCTTGTAGAGCATCGCAAGCCATGAAACTTTCGTCCCAAACGTTTTCCTCTACAACGCTTTCCTATACCGATAAAATCGAGAGAAAAAATCGTAAAGTATGAAAATTTTTCTAAGTCCTAGCGGCGTAGACCTTTACAAGAGTGTGGAGCCTCAACGGTGCGACTTAGAGGAAAAAGTGTATCTTTCTTTTTTACGCAGAATCGAAAAAGAAACAACATTGCACTGGGCGAAAAATTTCGTTAATAGGCCAATTTTGCGACTTATTGTTGATTAACCGATTTCGTAAGGACGGGCGGCAGTGGTGTTTCCGCCAAGACAGTAGAGCGGCAGCGGTGCGACCTAGAGGAAAAAGTTTTAATACTTTCTGGCGCGGAATCGAAAGAGAAACAATATTGCCCGGGGCGAAAATTTTTGTTAATAAACAAATTTTTGCAACTTATTGTTAATTAACCGATTTCCTAATTTCGGCGGGCGATCGAAGTGTCGTATTCTTGTAGAGCATCGCAAGCCATGAAACTTTCGTCCCACACGTTTTCCTCTGCAACGCTTTCTTATACCGATAAAATCGAGAGAAAAAATCGTAAAGTATGAAAATTTTTCTAAGTCCTAGCGGCGTAGACCTTTACAAGAGTGTAGAGCCTCAACGGTGCGACTTAGAGGAAAAAGTGTATCTTTCTTTTTTACGCAGAATCGAAAAAGAAACAACATTGCACTGGGCGAAAAATTTCGTTAATAGGCCAATTTTGCGACTTATTGTTGATTAACCGATTTCGTAAGGACGGGCGGCAGTGGTGTTTCCGCCAAGACAGTAGAGCGGCAGCGGTGCGATCTAGTGGAAAAAGTTTTAATACTTTCTGGCGCGGAATCGAAAGAGAAACAATATTGCCCGGGGCGAAAATTTTTGTTAATAAACAAATTTTTGCAACTTATTGTTAATTAACCGATTTCCTAATTTCGGCGGGCGATCGAAATGTCGTATTCTTGTAGAGCATCGCAAACCATGAAACTTTCGTCCCAAACGTTTTCCTCTACAACGCTTTCCTATACCGATAAAATCGAGAGAAAAAATCGTAAAGTATGAAAATTTTTCTAAGTCCTAGCGGCGTAGACCTTTACAAGAGTGTGGAGCCTCAACGGTGCGACTTAGAGGAAAAAGTGTATCTTTCTTTTTTACGCAGAATCGAAAAAGAAACAACATTGCACTGGGCGAAAAATTTCGTTAATAGGCCAATTTTGCGACTTATTGTTGATTAACCGATTTCGTAAGGACGGGCGGCAGTGGTGTTTCCGCCAAGACAGTAGAGCGGCAGCGGTGCGACCTAGAGGAAAAAGTTTTAATACTTTCTGGCGCGGAATCGAAAGAGAAACAATATTGCCCGGGGCGAAAATTTTTGTTAATAAACAAATTTTTGCAACTTATTGTTAATTAACCGATTTCCTAATTTCGGCGGGCGATCGAAGTGTCGTATTCTTGTAGAGCATCGCAAGCCATGAAACTTTCGTCCCACACGTTTTCCTCTGCAACGCTTTCCTATACCGATAAAATCGAGAGAAAAAATCGTAAAGTATGAAAATTTTTCTAAGTCCTAGCGGCGTAGACCTTTACAAGAGTGTAGAGCCTCAACGGTGCGACTTAGAGGAAAAAGTGTATCTTTCTTTTTTACGCAGAATCGAAAAAGAAACAACATTGCACTGGGCGAAAAATTTCGTTAATAGGCCAATTTTGCGACTTATTGTTGATTAACCGATTTCGTAAGGACGGGCGGCAGTGGTGTTTCCGCCAAGACAGTAGAGCGGCAGCGGTGCGACCTAGTGGAAAAAGTTTTAATACTTTCTGGCGCGGAATCGAAAGAGAAACAATATTGCCCGGGGCGAAAATTTTTGTTAATAAACAAATTTTTGCAACTTATTGTTAATTAAGCGATTTCCTAATTTCGGCGGGCGATCGAAATGTCGTATTCTTGTAGAGCATCGCAAGCCATGAAACTTTCGTCCCAAACGTTTTCCTCTACAACGCTTTCCTATACCGATAAAATCGAGAGAAAAAATCGTAAAGTATGAAAATTTTTCTAAGTCCTAGCGGCGTAGACCTTTACAAGAGTGTGGAGCCTCAACGGTGCGACTTAGAGGAAAAAGTGTATCTTTCTTTTTTACGCAGAATCGAAAAAGAAACAACATTGCACTGGGCGAAAAATTTCGTTAATAGGCCAATTTTGCGACTTATTGTTGATTAACCGATTTCGTAAGGACGGGCGGCAGTGGTGTTTCCGCCAAGACAGTAGAGCGGCAGCGGTGCGACCTAGAGGAAAAAGTTTTAATACTTTCTGGCGCGGAATCGAAAGAGAAACAATATTGCCCGGGGCGAAAATTTTTGTTAATAAACAAATTTTTGCAACTTATTGTTAATTAACCGATTTCCTAATTTCGGCGGGCGATCGAAATGTCGTATTCTTGTAGAGCATCGCAAACCATGAAACTTTCGTCCCAAACGTTTTCCTCTACAACGCTTTCCTATACCGATAAAATCGAGAGAAAAAATCGTAAAGTATGAAAATTTTTCTAAGTCCTAGCGGCGTAGACCTTTACAAGAGTGTGGAGCCTCAACGGTGCGACTTAGAGGAAAAAGTGTATCTTTCTTTTTTACGCAGAATCGAAAAAGAAACAACATTGCACTGGGCGAAAAATTTCGTTAATAGGCCAATTTTGCGACTTATTGTTGATTAACCGATTTCGTAAGGACGGGCGGCAGTGGTGTTTCCGCCAAGACAGTAGAGCGGCAGCGGTGCGACCTAGTGGAAAAAGTTTTAATACTTTCTGGCGCGGAATCGAAAGAGAAACAATATTGCCCGGGGCGAAAATTTTTGTTAATAAACAAATTTTTGCAACTTATTGTTAATTAAGCGATTTCCTAATTTCGGCGGGCGATCGAAATGTCGTATTCTTGTAGAGCATCGCAAGCCATGAAACTTTCGTCCCAAACGTTTTCCTCTACAACGCTTTCCTATACCGATAAAATCGAGAGAAAAAATCGTAAAGTATGAAAATTTTTCTAAGTCCTAGCGGCGTAGACCTTTACAAGAGTGTGGAGCCTCAACGGTGCGACTTAGAGGAAAAAGTGTATCTTTCTTTTTTACGCAGAATCGAAAAAGAAACAACATTGCACTGGGCGAAAAATTTCGTTAATAGGCCAATTTTGCGACTTATTGTTGATTAACCGATTTCGTAAGGACGGGCGGCAGTGGTGTTTCCGCCAAGACAGTAGAGCGGCAGCGGTGCGACCTAGTGGAAAAAGTTTTAATACTTTCTGGCGCGGAATCGAAAGAGAAACAATATTGCCCGGGGCGAAAATTTTTGTTAATAAACAAATTTTTGCAACTTATTGTTAATTAAGCGATTTCCTAATTTCGGCGGGCGATCGAAATGTCGTATTCTTGTAGAGCATCGCAAGCCATGAAACTTTCGTCCCAAACGTTTTCCTCTACAACGCTTTCCTATACCGATAAAATCGAGAGAAAAAATCGTAAAGTATGAAAATTTTTCTAAGTCCTAGCGGCGTAGACCTTTACAAGAGTGTGGAGCCTCAACGGTGCGACTTAGAGGAAAAAGTGTATCTTTCTTTTTTACGCAGAATCGAAAAAGAAACAACATTGCACTGGGCGAAAAATTTCGTTAATAGGCCAATTTTGCGACTTATTGTTGATTAACCGATTTCGTAAGGACGGGCGGCAGTGGTGTTTCCGCCAAGACAGTAGAGCGGCAGCGGTGCGACCTAGAGGAAAAAGTTTTAATACTTTCTGGCGCGGAATCGAAAGAGAAACAATATTGCCCGGGGCGAAAATTTTTGTTAATAAACAAATTTTTGCAACTTATTGTTAATTAAGCGATTTCCTAATTTCGGCGGGCGATCGAAATGTCGTATTCTTGTAGAGCATCGCAAGCCATGAAACTTTCGTCCCAAACGTTTTCCTCTACAACGCTTTCCTATACCGATAAAATCGAGAGAAAAAATCGTAAAGTATGAAAATTTTTCTAAGTCCTAGCGGCGTAGACCTTTACAAGAGTGTGGAGCCTCAACGGTGCGACTTAGAGGAAAAAGTGTATCTTTCTTTTTTACGCAGAATCGAAAAAGAAACAACATTGCACTGGGCGAAAAATTTCGTTAATAGGCCAATTTTGCGACTTATTGTTGATTAACCGATTTCGTAAGGACGGGCGGCAGTGGTGTTTCCGCCAAGACAGTAGAGCGGCAGCGGTGCGACCTAGAGGAAAAAGTTTTAATACTTTCTGGCGCGGAATCGAAAGAGAAACAATATTGCCCGGGGCGAAAATTTTTGTTAATAAACAAATTTTTGCAACTTATTGTTAATTAAGCGATTTCCTAATTTCGGCGGGCGATCGAAATGTCGTATTCTTGTAGAGCATCGCAAGCCATGAAACTTTCGTCCCAAACGTTTTCCTCTACAACGCTTTCCTATACCGATAAAATCGAGAGAAAAAATCGTAAAGTATGAAAATTTTTCTAAGTCCTAGCGGCGTAGACCTTTACAAGAGTGTGGAGCCTCAACGGTGCGACTTAGAGGAAAAAGTGTATCTTTCTTTTTTACGCAGAATCGAAAAAGAAACAACATTGCACTGGGCGAAAAATTTCGTTAATAGGCCAATTTTGCGACTTATTGTTGATTAACCGATTTCGTAAGGACGAGCGGCAGTGGTGTTTCCGCCAAGACAGTAGAGCGGCAGCGGTGCGACCTAGAGGAAAAAGTTTTAATACTTTCTGGCGCGGAATCGAAAGAGAAACAATATTGCCCGGGGCGAAAATTTTTGTTAATAAACAAATTTTTGCAACTTATTGTTAATTAAGCGATTTCCTAATTTCGGCGGGCGATCGAAATGTCGTATTCTTGTAGAGCATCGCAAGCCATGAAACTTTCGTCCCAAACGTTTTCCTCTACAACGCTTTCCTATACCGATAAAATCGAGAGAAAAAATCGTAAAGTATGAAAATTTTTCTAAGTCCTAGCGGCGTAGACCTTTACAAGAGTGTGGAGCCTCAACGGTGCGACTTAGAGGAAAAAGTGTATCTTTCTTTTTTACGCAGAATCGAAAAAGAAACAACATTGCACTGGGCGAAAAATTTCGTTAATAGGCCAATTTTGCGACTTATTGTTGATTAACCGATTTCGTAAGGACGGGCGGCAGTGGTGTTTCCGCCAAGACAGTAGAGCGGCAGCGGTGCGACCTAGAGGAAAAAGTTTTAATACTTTCTGGCGCGGAATCGAAAGAGAAACAATATTGCCCGGGGCGAAAATTTTTGTTAATAAACAAATTTTTGCAACTTATTGTTAATTAAGCGATTTCCTAATTTCGGCGGGCGATCGAAATGTCGTATTCTTGTAGAGCATCGCAAGCCATGAAACTTTCGTCCCAAACGTTTTCCTCTACAACGCTTTCCTATACCGATAAAATCGAGAGA
>CAXDIW010000086.1:20000-32500 GCA_963989415.1 Cerceris ruficornis
GTGCTTCTCAATCTCGTCGCTGTACTGAAAATAGCACGAGACGGCGTAGAAAGAGAGGCTGGGCGCTTGCACTTCCGCCACGACGCAGTGGCTTGTGCTCAGCTGTGAGACGAGAAGAATCTGGACCGAGGGGTTCGCTACGGCTACCGCAGCCCACGGACGCAGTGAGCGTACGGCGGCGACCCTTATTCCAGAACCTAATCCGCAAAGACTATATCTCGTGCCGAGCGCTCTGACGTATGGTTCCTGCAGGAGCAGGACGTCGAGGCGCTTCTCGGCCACGAGTTGGCGTACCTCGCCGCTTACTGCAGCTGAACGCCGCATATTCAGCTGCAGTATCCTAATTCCCGTGGTCGGGTTCGCGGTTTTGGTCGGCGGCGGCGGCTGCGGCTGCGCGGCGGGAGATGTCGCGAGAGAGCGCGGCGCGGTTGACGCGGTGGGGTTCGCGATGGGGTTCGCGGCGCGTGGCACGGTCGGCGCGGTATCGACCGCGGAGGGGGACGTGATTTGAACTTCCTCAGGCGAAGCCGGCTTCGGTCTGAGGGCCCTACTGACTCGATTTAAATAACAGCGCGTATCAAAAGCGGCTCGAGGGCCGTTACCTTTCGAAGATACTGCGCTGCTTCGGGTGGACGCTGCTCGGCTTCCGGAGGCTCCTTTATCCATAATGGATCAGGGAAGCTTTCCACTGCAAAGCTGCTGCGTACGACGGGCATCCCCTGTAGCTGGCGCTGTGCTGGGATGGGCGTCCGGCCTTTCTGCAGTTTATGCAGCAGGCGGGCCTCTCCTTCGCGGGGCAGTCGGCTGCACGATGTCCCGTCCTCGTGCAGTGCTTGCAGGTGTCCTCCTTCTGGCTGCAGCTCTTCGCGATGTGCCCGTATGCCTGGCACCTGTAGCACCTCGTCGCCTGCAGGTAGTCACGCACTGGACACGTTTTCCATCCCAAACACAGGCGGTTTTTCGCGACGATCCGCCTGCGCAAGTCTGGGACGACTTCGATCACCCAGTCCACTACTTCGCGATCGCGTTTACCGGAACGGTGGATCGGCGTAATTAAGTCCGCGATGTTACCCGCTGGACGGTCGAGGAAATTCTGCGCGACGATCGCATCGGAAATTTCCGCCGGTTCCATTTCTCGCGGCACGTCGAATATTATGACTCGCGGTCGGTCGGCCACTGGTTTCGTGACGGTGAAACCAGCGTCCTTCAGCTTGGAGCTCTGATAGAACACCTTCAGATGCTCCACACTCGCGGTCTCCACAATCACGCCACTTTCGCGTGCTTTCCTCACTGCTTTGACCGAGATTTTCTCAGCCGCTGGGTTGATTAAGGCCATTAGGGCCTTTTTCGTCGCCTCGCTGCTGCCTGCGACTGCCGCCGTCACCGGTCGAATCAAGACCTCAGCTCTGGCGGGAGCCTTCGAAGAGGCCTCGATGGCAGCGGCAGTGGTGATCGCTGTCCTCGTCGGTCTCCGCTGCGCCGTCGTGGGAGCCGTCTCCTTCAGGGCTGCAGCGAAGGACCGGGCAGCGCCGCTAGCAGGGCCGTTCGATTTAGCGGCGCCGACGGCTGGCCAGCTCGTTGTCGGTGCCTTGGGTATGGTGGTCGTTCTGGTCCTCGGGGCCGCTTGGGGGTTTTCTCGGCGAATTTCCGCCCTCTCCTCCAGCCTCCCCTCGAGACGGCCGCAGCGTAATGCGAGGCAGTTAATCGCATCGGTGAGTTGCTGCACCTGTAAAAAGAAAAAGCTCGCCTGGGGCCGTGTAACCGCGTTCGAGTCGTTCAAACAGAACGACGTTACCTCCTTCTGGATGGCCGCTGCCGCTCGTCTGAAGTCCTCCAGCGAGCGTTCCGTCTCCGCCGTTGGTGCGTTGGCAGGGCAACTCTCCTTTGCCGCGCCGCTGCTTGTTTCCGCCTCGCGGCGGAGCTTCTTCGCCGCGCTGGTGCGAGGGGGCAGCCTCGGTGGCGGCATTTCCTCGGCCTCCAGCTTGACGAGTACCACGGATGGCTGGCCAGCAGTCCTGCTGCATGGCCTCACCGTTTCCGCGGCACTCTCTCCGCTGACCGCCGGGGAACTCGCCGACGTTGCCGGAGGACGGGAACGCTTCCGCGTTGCCGCCCCGGCCGTTCCCTCCGCTGCTCCTGCTGCCGCTCCTTTCCTTCCGCTTTTGCGACGTCGTCCGTGGGCCACCTCCCATTCATCGCCGTCGCTGTCCAGGGTCGACTCCATAGCCGAGTCCTCCGTCGTTGCTGACCCGAGTTTGGCCAGCCGCTCCTCCTCCTTCTTCTTCCTCCGCTCTTCCTTCCGCCGACGCTTTTCCTCGGCCGCTCTCTCCGCAAGCGGCGTCGGACTTATCAGGCCGCTCTCCTCCGCCTCGTCACCATCCCTCGGCGGCTCGGACGTCCTCGGCTCGATTCGGATGGAGTCGTCCGACTCCATGGCCAAGCCGCTCCGCTCGGCCTCTCCCCTCCTCTCCGTCAGGTCCACTCGGCTCCGATCGGCTCCGATCGGCTGCCTCCGCCAACGCTCGGTCACCTCGCTGCTCGGCCGCTCCACGTGGCCGCTCGACTAGGCCGCAGGTAAGGCGGCGCCGGTAGGCCCTCAGGCCGCCGCTAGGCGTACAAGATGGCCGCCGGCCACACCCAAGAATCTGAAAAATCTAAGAAAATCGTTATAACTTTTTGAGTGTTTGATCGATTTTCACGATCGAACACTCAAAATGATCCTCTCGTTGAGAGGAAACAGGGGCCGCGAGTACTTCCCGAAATTCCTACCCGAAGGCAAGATATTTCGAGGGAGAAGAAATTTCCTTTACTCGGCGTCTATCGCCGTTGAAAGTTAATTTTCCTGTTTCCTTTCACCAGAGAACACTCTCTCATGCAGCAACAGTCTCACGCGCGGCTATAGACGCTTAGTTTTGCGACTATATTCGGCTAAAGCCAAATATATTCGAAAAACAGCCTCGAAAGCCGCTTCGAAGCGAGTGTTAGGTCTGTGAGCAGTTGCCTGTCACAGCCACTAACACGCCCGCAGAAAATCCACAATCACACTTAATAATCCGCACAAGATTGAATTTAAAACGGAATATTCGTAGAATATGTTAAAATATTCGTTAAATATAACGCGCTTAAACTCGACACAAGTGACACTTTTCTCGCAAGGGTTAGCCGCAGGTATAGGTCTCAGGTATACGGAGCGCTCCGCTCGGTACGTCCGTTCGCTTCGACTGTCAGGCCTCAGATAGGGACAGCTATTGTAAGACCTGGCCGTGCGAGACGACTCAGATCATGCGACCTCGCCTTGATAGGCATACGCAACAGAATCTAACCATCTACTTCCAGCAGTTATGCTGCCACGGGCTCGGGCCTGCAAAAATCCCAACTGCCTGTACGCCGTTACAGGAGGACGAGTTTAGTTACGATCCCATCGCGGAGTGTTTCCACTTCCCGCTGAGATCGCATCCACGGGGAACCACGGGGCGGCCTCGTCCCGGTGTCGCGCGTGACACCCATTTGGCCCTATTGAGCGTCCTCAGTCGAAACTCTTCAACTGAAGAGTTTCCCTACAAAAATCCGCGAATATCTGGAAGGCTTCCGGGGAAGCGACGAGATTTCGTGCTACCGTTGGCCATTCCGCGCTACCTATGTACTCCTCCAGAGCTACTCTCTGGGGAGCGTATTCCGTGCACTCTAACAAGTGGTGCGCGACAGAATCGATGCCTTCACCGCAGGTACATCGCGGATCATCGACAACTTCGTACATCGCGAGCCGCTCGCGGAAGTTGCCGTGGCCGGTCAATACCTGAGTGCAATGGTGATCAGGCGTGACCCACCGTGCAGCGAGTCGCTGCTGCACGGTCTCGAAAAACGCGTGTGTGGTGCGGCCTTTGGTGGAGACTTCCCACCGGGCCTGCCACATATATATCGCCTGTGTTTTGACGCGCTCGGTCGCGTCTTCCGCCGCGGCGGGGACCAGGATATCCCCGATCTTGGCGTCCCTGCCTTTCCTGATTTCATATATGGCCCTACGCACTTCTAAGTGCAGGTCGATGGGGACCTCGCCTGCGACAACGCAGAGCGCCTCGAAGGACGTCTTTCTATAGGCGGCGCACACTGAAATAAGTGCTCGCCGCTGCGCTGCCTGAAGGGTCTTAATATCGCCCGCGTTACATCGATCGCTCCAGCCGGCGGCCGCATAGCCGACTACCGGGCAGAAGACTCCGCGGTACAATGTCGCGAGCGTTGTGAAGCGAAGGCCCCATCGACTCGCCGCGAGTCTTCTAAGTTTACCGAACAGCGGCCCGACCTTGCCGCTGAGGTAACTACAGTGGGAGTGAACTCCCATTCCCTGGTCGAAGTGGACGCCAAGATATCGAACCGTTTTCTTAAACGCGATTCTCGTTTCGCCTATCTTAAGGGTCGGTGGCCGCGATAGTATTTCGGGTTTCTTCGCGCGAAGTTGTTTCCGTTTGCGGTCCGGACGAGCTCCTCCCCGTCTTCCTACCACGGCTCTCCTGATCCAGCCGCATTTAAGCGCTATCGCTTCTGTTTTATGGGCTGAGATCTGGAGTTTGGCGTCTTTACACCATCCTACTACAAGGTCCGCGACGCGTTGACCTTTGAGCTCTAGCTCACGGCGCGTGTTTGCGCTTACGAGGACGAGGAGATCGTCCGCGTAAGCAATAAATTGGGGTCCAATTTTCGCCTCGAGAAGCCTGAGAAGGCCGTCGAAGACGAGATTCCAGCAGGCCGGTCCGAGAACTGAACCTTGCGGGCAACCGCGCGTGGCCTGCTTGGAAACCGCTTCGTTTCCTATTGAGATCTTTACCCGCCGGAAGACGAAGTAATTCTTTATTACCTCGAAAACGTTCCGGGGGCAGTCTCTTTCCTTAAGGGACGCTAAAACAAGGGGCCACCATACATTGTCGAAGGCACCGGTAATATCAAAGAGCAACGCCACGCAGTATCTCGCCTCGTCGGCGGATACCATGCGGCGCAGCTCAACGATCGCGTCTTCCGTAGATTTTCCGGGAGTGAAACCGAATTGTCTATCGGAGACTTTTCCCGGCGCCAACGCCGTGCTGGTAATTCTACTCTTTAAGAGTTTTTCGAAGAGCTTTCCTATGACGGAGAGGAGGCAAATCGGTCTATATGATCGCGGATCCTTCTCGTCCTTGTCCTTGCCTTTCAGGAGGGCTCTCAGAGAGCCTACCTTCCAAGCGGAGGGAAAGACGCCCCACTGAAGGCACGCGTTGAAGAGCCGCAGTACCTGATCGGGAATTACTCTAATCGCCGCTTTCAGGACCCGGACTTCGATCTCGTCCGGTCCGGGCGCCTTGTCCTTATAAAACGTCTTCGTGGCAGCGGTGACCTCGACCTCCGTGAAAGGAGTCGCGTCTGCCGTGCTCGGCGGTGCCGATGAAGACAGCCTAACTACACGCTGGGATGGCGTGTCGTCGTCTTCCCGATCGTCTGGGACGTGGGCGTCCAAGAGGTAGCTGGCAGTTTCCTTAATACTCCTCGTGTTGGAACCGTCGTCTCGCCGGACCGTGCTGAGCACGGTCTGAAGCCGGACTTTCTCCGCCTGGTGCTTATAAACGAAGCCCCACGGCTCCGAGTTCCCGTGCGACGAGACGAAGTTCTGCCAGCTTTCGAGCTTCGCCCTTCTGACCTCCCTGCTATATTCCCGCAAAGAAGAGCGGTAAATACGCAGGTTTTCGAGGTGGGAGGGTTCGTCTCTACTCCTCTGCAGCGCGCGTCTTTTACGGTACACGGCCTTCTTTAAGTTCGTCAATTTCGCTGTCCACCACGGGTTGGACTTCCTAAATTGTCGTTTGCGCGGCATCGACGCTGTACTTGCGTCCGTAAGGACTTCGGTAAGCGTCTCCGCCATCGCCTCTACTTCCTCCACCGAGTTCAAGGCGCAGGGATCCAATCTCTCCCGCGAGAGCTCCGCGAGGGCGTCGGCGAATCGATCCCAGTCGGCCCGACGGGTGTCGAACCGGCCGGACGCGAGGCGCCGACCATCTCGAGCGGTTTTCGGTACCCTTAGCCTCAAATCGATGGAGTGATGGTCGCTATTGGTCCAATCGCGCCTCACCTTCCATTCCCCGATGAATTGGGTGATGGGAGGCGATGCCAGGGTAACGTCGATGAAAGACGAACCTGTTACCGCCTCGTAGGTGGGACCTTGGCCGGGAACGTTGACCACCGTCATATCAAACGCCCGGATGAAATCCTCGAAGAGAGAACCTCTTTCGTCGGTGCTCTGGGGACCCCAGAGGGACGATCGGGCGTTTGCATCTACTCCTACTAAAAGTCTCTTCCCCCTCAGAGAATGGAACACCGCCTCGAGGTGTCTGAGGTGCTTCTCAATCTCGTCGCTGTACTGAAAATAGCACGAGACGGCGTAGAAAGAGAGGCTGGGCGCTTGCACTTCCGCCACGACGCAGTGGCTTGTGCTCAGCTGTGAGACGAGAAGAATCTGGACCGAGGGGTTCGCTACGGCTACCGCAGCCCACGGACGCAGTGAGCGTACGGCGGCGACCCTTATTCCAGAACCTAATCCGCAAAGACTATATCTCGTGCCGAGCGCTCTGACGTATGGTTCCTGCAGGAGCAGGACGTCGAGGCGCTTCTCGGCCACGAGTTGGCGTACCTCGCCGCTTACTGCAGCTGAACGCCGCATATTCAGCTGCAGTATCCTAATTCCCGTGGTTGGGTTCGCGGTTTCGGTCGGCGGCGGCGGCTGCGGCTGCGCGGCGGGAGATGTCGCGAGAGAGCGCGGCGCGGTTGACGCGGTGGGGTTCGCGGTGGGGTTCGCGGCGCGTGGCACGGTCGGCGCGGTTTCGACCGCGGAGGAGATAGGGACAGCTATTGTAAGACCTGGCCGTACTAGACGACTCAGATCATGCGACCTCGCCTTGATAGGCATACGCAACAGAATCTACTATCCACTTCCAGCAGCCACCGCTGCCAGGGTCCCGGGCCTGCAAAAATCCCAGCTGCCTGTACGCCGATACAGGAGGACGAGTTTAGTTACGATCCCATCGCGAAGTGTTTCCACTTCCCGCTGGGATCGCATCCACGGGGAACCTCGGGGCGGCCTCGTCCTGGTGTCGCGCGTGACACCCAATTGGCCCTATTGAACAACTCCTCAACCAACTTGTCCGCAGATGTTGTGCAGGACTTCGAAACTTCGGACACCGTGGGTGTGTTAGACCCATACTGGCCGCGGCCAGTTCCTGCGGAACTCGCAAGCTAAGGTACCTCGGGTTTGCTGAGCCCGTATCAGCCAGTAAACTGGACTGATCCTTGAGGATCGCACGATATAAAGTCCACAATAAACTCGGACACCTTGGGTTCGTTACGCCCATACTAACCGGATTTCTCAACGGTTAGCTCCTGAGGAGCCTCATCACACAGTCCACGTTCAACTCGGACACCTTGGGTTCGTTACGCCCATACTAACTGGATACCTCACCAAGCTAGCTCCTGAGGGGCCTCATTAATTTAATGCCTCGCCTCTACTTGGACACCGTGGGTGCGTCAGACCCATACTGGCCTCTACCAGCTCCTGCGGAACACACTAGCTAAGGTACCTCGGGTTTGCTGAGCCCGTATCAGCCAGTAAACTGGACTGATCCTTGAGGATCACACATTATAAATTCCGCAACTAACTCGGACACCTTGGGTTCGTTACGCCCATACTAACCGGATTTCTCGACGGTTAGCTCCTGAGGGGCCTCATTATTTAATGCCTCGCCTCTACTTGGACACCGTGGGTGCGTCAGACCCATACTGGCCTCTACCAGCTCCTGCGGAACACACTAGCTAAGGTACCTCGGGTTTGCTGAGCCCGTATCAGCCAGTAAACTGGACTGATCCTTGAGGATCACACAATATAAATTCCGCAACTAACTCGGACACCTTGGGTTCGTTACGCCCATACTAACCGGATTTCTCGACGGTTAGCTCCTGAGGGGCCTCATCAATTTAATTCCTCGCCTCTACTTGGACACCGTGGGTGCGTCAGACCCATACTGGCCTCTACCAGCTCCTGCGGAACACACTAGCTAAGGTACCTCGGGTTTGCTGAGCCCGTATCAGCCAGTAAACTGGACTGATCCTTGAGGATCACACAATATAAATTCCGCAACTAACTCGGACACCTTGGGTTCGTTACGCCCATACTAACCGGATTTCTCGACGGTTAGCTCCTGAGGGGCCTCATCAATTTAATTCCTCGCCTCTACTTGGACACCGTGGGTGCGTCAGACCCATACTGGCCTCTACCAGCTCCTGCGGAACACACTAGCTAAGGTACCTCGGGTTTGCTGAGCCCGTATCAGCCAGTAAACTGGACTGATCCTTGAGGATCGCACAATATAAAGTCCACAATTAACTCGGATACCTTGGGGTCGTTACGCCCATACTAACTGGATTTGCTCAACGGTTAGCTCCTGAGGCGCCTCATCATTTACTTCGCCACCGACTTGGACACCGTGGGTGCGTCATACCCATACTAGCCGCCGTAGCGACTAGCTCCTGCGGAGCTCACTAGCCAGAGCCGCGTTTGCCGGGCTTCGCCCGTTGCCCGAGGTGCACTACTGGGAAGTGCGGTTGGCTTTTGGCCTTAAAACCTTGGCTTTAAAACCTTTACACCTCAGATAGGGACAGCTTGGGAATCTCGTTAATCCATTCATGCGCGTCACTAATTAGATGACGAGGCATTTGGCTATTTTTTTTTTTTTTTTTTTTTTTTTTTTTTTTTTTTTTTTTTTTTTTTTTTTTTTTTTTTTTTTTTAAACGTTTCCCGTTACATTTAAGAAGAGGACAAAGACACAAAGAGAGATAGGTGGGTACGGGTGTCCCCATGTCGTGAGAGTTCCCCCCCAGAACTCACCCGACTCCAGTCCTCTCCACTCTAGACGCTGATGGACCGCGGGTGGTCATGCGGTTCCATCGCGTCCAGTTCGTGTGACTTCCCTGTAACACACGCGTGGTAATGCCTTTGAGCAGTCCCTTTGTCAGTCCCATGCCCAAGAGGCAGTCAGCGGACTTGGACGACCAGATGCCCCGCCAGGATAGGGTACAAGAGGAGAACTTTATGCTCTCCACCTGCACACCCATCCCCGAGGCAACTGCCGCCACGAGGGAAGTGTTACTTTGATAGTAACTAACCTTCCGCTCGTGGGATTCGTCCAAGGGTGCAACTCCGCTGACTACCTGCGAATCGACGACGACTACTTCGCCCCCACGCTGACAAACCAAATCAGGCTTGCGTCTTCCCTCGGCCGTGTTGTACTGTGGTTCTTCCAGTACCGTCCAACCCACCCGGCGCAATCCTGCAGCAACAGTTCTGCAAACTGCATTGTGCCGCAGGATTCTCCCACCATGTGTTCTATGACATCCTTGGATGACGTGCGCGGCTGTCTCGGTGACTTGACAGCCGGCACGACACATGGTGGGGAGCGCAGCCCTCCTCAATCCCCTGCTCACCCTAATTAGAGTGGGCAGGGCATTGATTCGGACGTGGGTGTATTGGACGTAATCACGGCCGGGGACAGCGTGGGAGCCGCCGTCGACCCACCATGACGACAGTGGAGACCTATGGCATTCCCGCAGCTCATACCCGTCAACGCTCGAGTAGAGCCGCTGAGCCCACCACTTCTCCCGCAGATATTTAGAACCAAGGAAGTCTCCGCTGGGACAAAGACAGTTCTTCGCCCAACGGAGCCTCCTTGTCACCCACTCGCCGTCCGCGATGAGGCGTATAGTGGGTGAGCGGGAGTTCCCCAAGTTGCTGAGTCGTTGCCACAGCAACCCGGGGATAGTGGTGGTCAGCGCAGGAATACCAAGGCCCCCACTGCTGGTGGACGCGTGAAAATATCCGATCGGTGTGTCCTTCGGTAAACGTATCCATCCGCGAACCGCTTTTCGTGTCAGAAGGTCAAGAGCTCTCAATTTACCAAGTGTGACTCCTCCCAGAACTAACGCGTGGTAGAGACGAGGAAGCAGGAAGCAGCGTAGGATTTTGAGCCGCTGCTGAGGCTTGAGAGGTGCCCGGCCAATCCGGTCGAGGTAGGTTGTTAGGTCTACCTCGACCTTCCTTGGTCCCTCCGGCTTAAAGTCGACCCCAAGGTACCTCCATTCCGCCGTAGACGTAATCTGCGGAATGAAGGCACCGTCCATAAGTTGGAACGTTGGGGCCGACAAGATCTTTATTTTCTTCTCTTTGCCGGAGGGTACCAGTGACAAAACCGAGCACTTCCCAGCATTGAAACTCAATCCCTGCTCCCTCGCTTTACTCTCCACCACGGTCAGACTAGATTGGAGTCCCCACTTGGTGGCAGCAAAAAGGAGAACATCGTCCGCATATGCTAAGCAATTCAGACGATGCTCTCCAAGTTGGAATCCGACGTCAGGAGGGACCACCGCCAGCATTGAATCGACAACTAAACAAAACAATGCCGGCGATAACGGGTCCCCCTGCCTGACGCCCCTGCCTATATTAAAGAGCTCCGACCTTCTTCCACGAACTTCAAACAACGTCGAACTGTTAGCATACAGGTGGGCCACATATTCAGTGAAGCCTTGAGGCATCCCCCGGCGCTTCAGTGTAGCCACAATGGCATTGTGGCTAACACTATCGAAGGCCTTCGCGATATCGAGGGAGGCAACGTGGAGCTCCTTGAGTCTAGTTCGGGACTCAAGGAGCAGTGAGGCGAGAACAGCAACATTCTCGCCACACCCATCGTCAAAACATCGTTGCCTCAGATCTATAACCTCGACACCGCGAATCCTTCTCGCCAGGATCTTATGGAGATGCCTCACGACCACTGATAATACGGAGATAGGACGATAATCGGCCGGATTTGAAGACGTTGTCTTTTTCGGCACGAATATCGTCCTACTCACTAATGTGGAAGCTGGAAACCCACCTGCAGCCAGAACGACGTTGTAAAGGAGGGCCTTGACAGATGTTGGAACGGCCCTCCACTGACGAACCGTAATGCCGTCAATCCCAGGAGCTGACTGAAGTGGCAAGTTGTTGTTTGCCACCTCATCGCAAGCTACTGGACGCCACAAGCACTCCAGCTCCCCCAGCTGCGCACAAGGCGCAACTGGGAGGGCTGGGGTGGAGACCTGGCTGACGAATGAACCCCAATGCTCGGCCATGACCGAGACATCGGGGACACTCGCCGCCGCTCCACTGCTTGTGGCGTCCAGCAGCTCGCGTGCCGCTCGGGACATCTGCGTGCGGAACATGCACTGTATTCGTGCATATTCCGCACGCCGACGTGCCCTTTTACTGGGATTGACGAAATTACGGTTCGTATGCGGTCGCGGATGGTGATCGACTGGAGGAAAAACGCTGCCTAACCATGCACCTATCTTCTCTTTAACTTCCACCCCACCCAGCACATCCGTGGCTATTTGGACTAACACATCCGTATTCCAACCACGGATGTTACGGACGACAGAGAGCAATTCTTCTATGGCAGTTTTATGGCTGCCATAGCTCCACTCTCTGCCGTCACGAGACTGGGAAGGGGAAGGAATCTGGGAAGGTGCATGGCTGGAGTCTGATGGCTCAGGAGGGATGCGATCGTCGGACTCGTCGACAGAGTGAAAAGATTCAACACTGTCGTCCGAGTCAGACGATATCGCAGCCATCGCCGCGGCGACGAGCGTCCGATACCGCTGGCCCTTGCGCGCACCCTTGATGGCATCAAGAGTGCGCGAAGGGACAACGGTAATTAGATGTTTATTGATAAACCGGACACCTCGTCGAACGGCGGTGGCCTCCTCCCTCGCCATCATTCGAAGTTCTTCTTCACTCCAGGGGCGTTTGGTTCGCTCCACGTCGATCTCTTCGTTTACGGCGGCTGGATGGGCGCGCCGCCTGTGGACACCTACACCGATCTTGGACATAAACACGCGCTCGCAGTTGGGACATGGGAAGTTACCTGGGGATCTGCTCAATTCAGGGAAGTCACTTTGGGAGTCGAGAGGAATGGAGGGGGGTGAGTCGACTGGGGGGGAAGGCGATGCAGGACCGGCGGGCCGAGGCCCCCGCCGGAGATTATGACTTCTTGTATTAATCGGGCCTGCATACTGAGGTCCCAGTGGGGTGGCAGCCCAATGGGACCTTGGGCGCGGACGCCCAAGCCAGAGCCGCGTTGGCCGGACGAGAGTGCCTTGCTCTCTCGCCCGTTGCCCGGGGTACACCACGAGGAGGTGCGGTTGGCATATGTTGTTTGAATTGCTCCAAACAACTTTGTACCCCAAAGAGAGTCATAGTTACTCCCGCCGTTTACCCGCGCTTGCTTGAATTTCTTCACGTTGACATTCAGAGCACTGGGCAGAAATCACATTGCGTCAACACCCGTGTGGGCCATCGCAATGCTTTGTTTTAATTAGACAGTCGGATTCCCCTTGTCCGTGCCAGTTCTGAGCCGAGCGTTGAATGGCGGCCGAAGAGGACGACGACGAACGCAACG
>CAXDIW010000086.1:35000-37500 GCA_963989415.1 Cerceris ruficornis
CGCCTGATCTGAGGTCGTTGTGATAATTTCGTATTAGTTTCGATGGGCTCGCCGGAGCTCTCTAAAATTTATATTACACACACCTTCGAGGAGACTTGCACACACGTCAGATCGAGAGAGAGAGAATAAACACAGCAAATGGGAGAGCACACACAGAGAAAGAGAGAGCGAGCGAGCGGTTTCGTTCGAGCAGCGTAGAAGGTTGGAGGGACGACAAGTTTCTCGGTGCTGCTGGCCTGGTATTGTAACACAGAGAGAGATCGAGTTTTTGTCAAAGATCACTCTCTCGATGTGTACAAAACTGTTCGAACCAGACCCACACAGCCCGATCATTATACTTTTCGAATTGTCAATCTTCCTTCCCTTCTCGCGTATACCAACCACACTCTTTTCTTCTTTCTCCTCTTATGACGAATTTGTCATATAACTCTGAGATTCCCACTTTTCTCAACTTTCTGCCTCCTCTCTCAATCATCGCAATAATATATCTATCTATCTCCTCGTAGGAATACCGGCGGGTCACAGAAATCAAAACTAAACTTTAGTTCGGAGTCTGAGAAAGGTTTGGAACAACGACACGCCAATGTCGTGAGCACGCGACTGTGTCAGTCTTTTTCCTCGCTCTCCCACGACCATAGAGAAGGTTCGTTCGAGGACAGAGTTTCGTGAATTGTTCTTCCCGGACAATTTAACGTCGGTCCAGTATTTGCGTTTCTCTTTTCTCGGTAAACTATGCGCTCTGCTTAACCACTCTCCTACCTACCACACTCTTTAATTGTTACACACACACCCTCGCTCACAACTCTCTCTCTCTCTTTACACGTTCGAGAACTTGTCAGTTATTACAGCCACTCTCTGCACACGCTCTCCTGGTAGAGATATAATATATATTTCTTCTCCAGGAGGGTTCTTTTCGAGCAGATGCGGCAACGAAGAAGCTTGAGAGAGACAGTGAGAGTCTGGGTTAGGTCGGAGAATTTCAGAGCACAAAGCACCTCGAAATGGAACGCAAATTTAAGAGTCGGGGACTCGACGACCGGGCACGAAAATCTGCGACGATCGTGGGAGACACGAAATTGGCGGCGTGGAGCTCTCTCGGACGATTTCGTTCGATTGCGCAGATATCTTTGATAAAAGAATTTCGTTCGAAACGCTACGATGAAGAAAATCTCTTTCCCTAAGCAATTCCCTTTTGGCATTCTCGGATACCACAGCAGTTTCTCCTTCGTTCGAGGCATAGCATCATATGTGTATGTATTCTCTCTCGTTCGAGGATGCTTTGCCAGAAACTGCGGGAAAGAAAGGTAAGAGAGATATTATTTTCATCGCGCGGTATTACGTTCGATCTCTTTCTGTACGAAACTAAAAAGAGTTGTTCTCTGCGCAATCTAAGACGTACACGTCCTTTTCGTTCTTTCAATCCTCCGCACTTTTCTCGTTCTCTTATAATCATTTCAGACGACGTCGGATCCGCGTCGAGGAGAGACGTTATTATTCTCTTCCAGTCTGCGGCAAATTCCGACGAACGTCCAACAAATTCGCTCGTACGAGACTCTACAAGTGTCTTCTCCTCATGATGAAGGAAGACACAAAGAGCCGCGCAAGCAGTTTTTGGGTACATAAACGACCCTCAGCCAGGCGTGGTCCGGGAATTATATCCGAGGACCGCAATGTGCGTTCGAAATGTCGATGTTCATGTGTCCTGCAGTTCACACGTTGACGCGCAATTAGCTGCGTTCTTCATCGACCCACGAGCCAAGTGATCCACCGTTCAGGGTTGTATTTGCATTATATGCTTTTTGCTTCGTATAGAAAGCAAACATGGTTCAGGTGTTCTCCCTCGGACAAGCCGAGGCTCGGTTTAACCGCGTTCCGGAGCGCTAGAACGAGGCCGAGCACCGTTAGTCGTTTAGATGACGACAACGGCAAAATCGGAGTTTAAGTTTGTCGATCCGACCGTGAGAACGAGCGTCCGCACCCTCGTCGTAACGAGACTACGCACACCAGTGCTTCATCGGCCGTCAGCACGGAGAGTGCCATCAAAAATTCTGACACGAAGGGGACAGCAATAATAACGTAGAGAGAGGAGCTCTGAGAAGAGAAGGGTCTTCGTGGATTGCGCCTTCGGGTATCCCGCAGCAGGCTCTTTCCACGCTAGTGTTCTACACCCCTCTCTTCCTTCATCAGAGCGCTTCCGTTCGAACTCTCAACAACGCTATTTTCGTTCAAATGTCCACACACACACGAAGTACACGAGAGAACACTTCTTCGCAAACGGTAAAGTCGCAAAAGTAGTTCCGTGACGAGCTGCTTTGCTGTTTGTCGCCGCCGCCGCGCCGCAAAGGAAAGACCACTCTTCTTTCCCCTTTCAGCGACAACGACGACGACATTGGACAGCAGTCGTTCTGGAACATCGTTCGAAAGCGAACTTATTTCCGGAGGCGCAAAATCTATCTCTTAAAATATTGTCGTTCGAATGAGACAGACCTCTTCCTCCTCT
>CAXDIW010000086.1:42500-76322 GCA_963989415.1 Cerceris ruficornis
CCGATTTCCTAATTTCGGCGGGCGATCGAAGTGTCGTATTCTTGTAGAGCATCGCAAGCCATGAAACTTTCGTCCCACACGTTTTCCTCTGCAACGCTTTCCTATACCGATAAAATCGAGAGAAAAAATCGTAAAGTATGAAAATTTTTCTAAGTCCTAGCGGCGTAGACCTTTACAAGAGTGTGGAGCCTCAACGGTGCGACTTAGAGGAAAAAGTGTATCTTTCTTTTTTACGCAGAATCGAAAAAGAAACAACATTGCACTGGGCGAAAAATTTCGTTAATAGGCCAATTTTGCGACTTATTGTTGATTAACCGATTTCGTAAGGACGGGCGGCAGTGGTGTTTCCGCCAAGACAGTAGAGCGGCAGCGGTGCGACCTAGAGGAAAAAGTTTTAATACTTTCTGGCGCGGAATCGAAAGAGAAACAATATTGCCCGGGGCGAAAATTTTTGTTAATAAACAAATTTTTGCAACTTATTGTTAATTAAGCGATTTCCTAATTTCGGCGGGCGATCGAAATGTCGTATTCTTGTAGAGCATCGCAAGCCATGAAACTTTCGTCCCAAACGTTTTCCTCTACAACGCTTTCCTATACCGATAAAATCGAGAGAAAAAATCGTAAAGTATGAAAATTTTTCTAAGTCCTAGCGGCGTAGACCTTTACAAGAGTGTGGAGCCTCAACGGTGCGACTTAGAGGAAAAAGTGTATCTTTCTTTTTTACGCAGAATCGAAAAAGAAACAACATTGCACTGGGCGAAAAATTTCGTTAATAGGCCAATTTTGCGACTTATTGTTGATTAACCGATTTCGTAAGGACGGGCGGCAGTGGTGTTTCCGCCAAGACAGTAGAGCGGCAGCGGTGCGACCTAGAGGAAAAAGTTTTAATACTTTCTAGCGCGGAATCGAAAGAGAAACAATATTGCCCGGGGCGAAAATTTTTGTTAATAAACAAATTTTTGCAACTTATTGTTAATTAAGCGATTTCCTAATTTCGGCGGGCGATCGAAATGTCGTATTCTTGTAGAGCATCGCAAACCATGAAACTTTCGTCCCAAACGTTTTCCTCTACAACGCTTTCCTATACCGATAAAATCGAGAGAAAAAATCGTAAAGTATGAAAATTTTTCTAAGTCCTAGCGGCGTAGACCTTTACAAGAGTGTGGAGCCTCAACGGTGCGACTTAGAGGAAAAAGTTTTAATACTTTCTGGCGCAGAATCGAAAGAGAAACAATATTGCCCGGGGCGAAAATTTTTGTTAATAAACAAATTTTTGCAACTTATTGTTAATTAACCGATTTCCTAATTTCGGCGGGCGATCGAAATGTCGTATTCTTGTAGAGCATCGCAAACCATGAAACTTTCGTCCCAAACGTTTTCCTCTACAACGCTTTCCTATACCGATAAAATCGAGAGAAAAAATCGTAAAGTATGAAAATTTTTCTATGTCCTAGCGGCGTAGACCTTTACAAGAGTGTGGAGCCTCAACGGTGCGACTTAGAGGAAAAAGTGTATCTTTCTTTTTTACGCAGAATCGAAAAAGAAACAACATTGCACTGGGCGAAAAATTTCGTTAATAGGCCAATTTTGCGACTTATTGTTGATTAACCGATTTCGTAAGGACGGGCGGCAGTGGTGTTTCCGCCAAGACAGTAGAGCGGCAGCGGTGCGATCTAGTGGAAAAAGTTTTAATACTTTCTGGCGCGGAATCGAAAGAGAAACAATATTGCCCGGGGCGAAAATTTTTGTTAATAAACAAATTTTTGCAACTTATTGTTAATTAACCGATTTCCTAATTTCGGCGGGCGATCGAAATGTCGTATTCTTGTAGAGCATCGCAAACCATGAAACTTTCGTCCCAAACGTTTTCCTCTACAACGCTTTCCTATACCGATAAAATCGAGAGAAAAAATCGTAAAGTATGAAAATTTTTCTAAGTCCTAGCGGCGTAGACCTTTACAAGAGTGTGGAGCCTCAACGGTGCGACTTAGAGGAAAAAGTGTATCTTTCTTTTTTACGCAGAATCGAAAAAGAAACAACATTGCACTGGGCGAAAAATTTCGTTAATAGGCCAATTTTGCGACTTATTGTTGATTAACCGATTTCGTAAGGACGGGCGGCAGTGGTGTTTCCGCCAAGACAGTAGAGCGGCAGCGGTGCGACCTAGTGGAAAAAGTTTTAATACTTTCTGGCGCGGAATCGAAAGAGAAACAATATTGCCCGGGGCGAAAATTTTTGTTAATAAACAAATTTTTGCAACTTATTGTTAATTAAGCGATTTCCTAATTTCGGCGGGCGATCGAACTGTCGTATTCTTGTAGAGCATCGCAAGCCATGAAACTTTCGTCCCAAACGTTTTCCTCTACAACGCTTTCCTATACCGATAAAATCGAGAGAAAAAATCGTAAAGTATGAAAATTTTTCTAAGTCCTAGCGGCGTAGACCTTTACAAGAGTGTGGAGCCTCAACGGTGCGACTTAGAGGAAAAAGTTTTAATACTTTCTGGCGCAGAATCGAAAGAGAAACAATATTGCCCGGGGCGAAAATTTTTGTTAATAAACAAATTTTTGCAACTTATTGTTAATTAACCGATTTCCTAATTTCGGCGGGCGATCGAAATGTCGTATTCTTGTAGAGCATCGCAAACCATGAAACTTTCGTCCCAAACGTTTTCCTCTACAACGCTTTCCTATACCGATAAAATCGAGAGAAAAAATCGTAAAGTATGAAAATTTTTCTATGTCCTAGCGGCGTAGACCTTTACAAGAGTGTGGAGCCTCAACGGTGCGACTTAGAGGAAAAAGTGTATCTTTCTTTTTTACGCAGAATCGAAAAAGAAACAACATTGCACTGGGCGAAAAATTTCGTTAATAGGCCAATTTTGCGACTTATTGTTGATTAACCGATTTCGTAAGGACGAGCGGCAGTGGTATTCTCGCCAAGAGAGTAGAGCGGCAGCGGTGCGACCTAGAGGAAAAAGTTTTAATACTTTCTGGCGCGGAATCGAAAGAGAAACAATATTGCCCGGGGCGAAAATTTTTGTTAATAAACAAATTTTTGCAACTTATTGTTAATTAACCGATTTCCTAATTTCGGCGGGCGATCGAAATGTCGTATTCTTGTAGAGCATCGCAAACCATGAAACTTTCGTCCCAAACGTTTTCCTCTACAACGCTTTCCTATACCGATAAAATCGAGAGAAAAAATTGTAAAGTATGAAAATTTTTCTAAGTCCTAGCGGCGTAGACCTTTACAAGAGTGTGGAGCCTCAACGGTGCGACTTAGAGGAAAAAGTGTATCTTTCTTTTTTACGCAGAATCGAAAAAGAAACAACATTGCACTGGGCGAAAAATTTCGTTAATAGGCCAATTTTGCGACTTATTGTTGATTAACCGATTTCGTAAGGACGAGCGGCAGTGGTGTTTCCGCCAAGACAGTAGAGCGGCAGCGGTGCGACCTAGAGGAAAAAGTTTTAATACTTTCTGGCGCGGAATCGAAAGAGAAACAATATTGCCCGGGACGAAAATTTTTGTTAATAAACAAATTTTTGCAACTTATTGTTAATTAACCGATTTCCTAATTTCAGCGGGCGATCGAAATGTCGTATTCTTGTAGAGCATCGCAAACCATGAAACTTTCGTCCCAAACGTTTTCCTCTACAACGCTTTCCTATACCGATAAAATCGAGAGAAAAAATCGTAAAGTATGAAAATTTTTCTAAGTCCTAGCGGCGTAGACCTTTACAAGAGTGTGGAGCCTCAACGGTGCGACTTAGAGGAAAAAGTGTATCTTTCTTTTTTACGCAGAATCGAAAAAGAAACAACATTGCACTGCGCGAAAAATTTCGTTAATAGGCCAATTTTGCGACTTATTGTTGATTAACCGATTTCGTAAGGACGGGCGGCAGTGGTGTTTCCGCCAAGACAGTAGAGCGGCAGCGGTGCGACCTAGAGGAAAAAGTTTTAATACTTTCTGGCGCGGAATCGAAAGAGAAACAATATTGCCCGGGACGAAAATTTTTGTTAATAAACAAATTTTTGCAACTTATTGTTAATTAACCGATTTCCTAATTTCAGCGGGCGATCGAAATGTCGTATTCTTGTAGAGCATCGCAAACCATGAAACTTTCGTCCCAAACGTTTTCCTCTACAACGCTTTCCTATACCGATAAAATCGAGAGAAAAAATCGTAAAGTATGAAAATTTTTCTAAGTCCTAGCGGCGTAGACCTTTACAAGAGTGTGGAGCCTCAACGGTGCGACTTAGAGGAAAAAGTGTATCTTTCTTTTTTACGCAGAATCGAAAAAGAAACAACATTGCACTGGGCGAAAAATTTCGTTAATAGGCCAATTTTGCGACTTATTGTTGATTAACCGATTTCGTAAGGACGGGCGGCAGTGGTGTTTCCGCCAAGACAGTAGAGCGGCAGCGGTGCGACCTAGAGGAAAAAGTTTTAATACTTTCTGGCGCGGAATCGAAAGAGAAACAATATTGCCCGGGACGAAAATTTTTGTTAATAAACAAATTTTTGCAACTTATTGTTAATTAACCGATTTCCTAATTTCAGCGGGCGATCGAAATGTCGTATTCTTGTAGAGCATCGCAAACCATGAAACTTTCGTCCCAAACGTTTTCCTCTACAACGCTTTCCTATACCGATAAAATCGAGAGAAAAAATCGTAAAGTATGAAAATTTTTCTAAGTCCTAGCGGCGTAGACCTTTACAAGAGTGTGGAGCCTCAACGGTGCGACTTAGAGGAAAAAGTGTATCTTTCTTTTTTACGCAGAATCGAAAAAGAAACAACATTGCACTGGGCGAAAAATTTCGTTAATAGGCCAATTTTGCGACTTATTGTTGATTAACCGATTTCGTAAGGACGGGCGGCAGTGGTGTTTCCGCCAAGACAGTAGAGCGGCAGCGGTGCGACCTAGAGGAAAAAGTTTTAATACTTTCTGGCGCGGAATCGAAAGAGAAACAATATTGCCCGGGGCGAAAATTTTTGTTAATAAACAAATTTTTGCAACTTATTGTTAATTAAGCGATTTCCTAATTTCGGCGGGCGATCGAAATGTCGTATTCTTGTAGAGCATCGCAAGCCATGAAACTTTCGTCCCAAACGTTTTCCTCTACAACGCTTTCCTATACCGATAAAATCGAGAGAAAAAATCGTAAAGTATGAAAATTTTTCTAAGTCCTAGCGGCGTAGACCTTTACAAGAGTGTGGAGCCTCAACGGTGCGACTTAGAGGAAAAAGTGTATCTTTCTTTTTTACGCAGAATCGAAAAAGAAACAACATTGCACTGGGCGAAAAATTTCGTTAATAGGCCAATTTTGCGACTTATTGTTGATTAACCGATTTCGTAAGGACGGGCGGCAGTGGTGTTTCCGCCAAGACAGTAGAGCGGCAGCGGTGCGACCTAGAGGAAAAAGTTTTAATACTTTCTGGCGCGGAATCGAAAGAGAAACAATATTGCCCGGGGCGAAAATTTTTGTTAATAAACAAATTTTTGCAACTTATTGTTAATTAAGCGATTTCCTAATTTCGGCGGGCGATCGAAATGTCGTATTCTTGTAGAGCATCGCAAGCCATGAAACTTTCGTCCCAAACGTTTTCCTCTACAACGCTTTCCTATACCGATAAAATCGAGAGAAAAAATCGTAAAGTATGAAAATTTTTCTAAGTCCTAGCGGCGTAGACCTTTACAAGAGTGTGGAGCCTCAACGGTGCGACTTAGAGGAAAAAGTGTATCTTTCTTTTTTACGCAGAATCGAAAAAGAAACAACATTGCACTGGGCGAAAAATTTCGTTAATAGGCCAATTTTGCGACTTATTGTTGATTAACCGATTTCGTAAGGACGAGCGGCAGTGGTGTTTCCGCCAAGACAGTAGAGCGGCAGCGGTGCGACCTAGAGGAAAAAGTTTTAATACTTTCTGGCGCGGAATCGAAAGAGAAACAATATTGCCCGGGGCGAAAATTTTTGTTAATAAACAAATTTTTGCAACTTATTGTTAATTAAGCGATTTCCTAATTTCGGCGGGCGATCGAAATGTCGTATTCTTGTAGAGCATCGCAAGCCATGAAACTTTCGTCCCAAACGTTTTCCTCTACAACGCTTTCCTATACCGATAAAATCGAGAGAAAAAATCGTAAAGTATGAAAATTTTTCTAAGTCCTAGCGGCGTAGACCTTTACAAGAGTGTGGAGCCTCAACGGTGCGACTTAGAGGAAAAAGTGTATCTTTCTTTTTTACGCAGAATCGAAAAAGAAACAACATTGCACTGGGCGAAAAATTTCGTTAATAGGCCAATTTTGCGACTTATTGTTGATTAACCGATTTCGTAAGGACGGGCGGCAGTGGTGTTTCCGCCAAGACAGTAGAGCGGCAGCGGTGCGACCTAGAGGAAAAAGTTTTAATACTTTCTGGCGCGGAATCGAAAGAGAAACAATATTGCCCGGGACGAAAATTTTTGTTAATAAACAAATTTTTGCAACTTATTGTTAATTAACCGATTTCCTAATTTCAGCGGGCGATCGAAATGTCGTATTCTTGTAGAGCATCGCAAACCATGAAACTTTCGTCCCAAACGTTTTCCTCTACAACGCTTTCCTATACCGATAAAATCGAGAGAAAAAATCGTAAAGTATGAAAATTTTTCTAAGTCCTAGCGGCGTAGACCTTTACAAGAGTGTGGAGCCTCAACGGTGCGACTTAGAGGAAAAAGTGTATCTTTCTTTTTTACGCAGAATCGAAAAAGAAACAACATTGCACTGGGCGAAAAATTTCGTTAATAGGCCAATTTTGCGACTTATTGTTGATTAACCGATTTCGTAAGGACGGGCGGCAGTGGTGTTTCCGCCAAGACAGTAGAGCGGCAGCGGTGCGACCTAGAGGAAAAAGTTTTAATACTTTCTGGCGCGGAATCGAAAGAGAAACAATATTGCCCGGGGCGAAAATTTTTGTTAATAAACAAATTTTTGCAACTTATTGTTAATTAAGCGATTTCCTAATTTCGGCGGGCGATCGAAATGTCGTATTCTTGTAGAGCATCGCAAGCCATGAAACTTTCGTCCCAAACGTTTTCCTCTACAACGCTTTCCTATACCGATAAAATCGAGAGAAAAAATCGTAAAGTATGAAAATTTTTCTAAGTCCTAGCGGCGTAGACCTTTACAAGAGTGTGGAGCCTCAACGGTGCGACTTAGAGGAAAAAGTGTATCTTTCTTTTTTACGCAGAATCGAAAAAGAAACAACATTGCACTGGGCGAAAAATTTCGTTAATAGGCCAATTTTGCGACTTATTGTTGATTAACCGATTTCGTAAGGACGGGCGGCAGTGGTGTTTCCGCCAAGACAGTAGAGCGGCAGCGGTGCGACCTAGAGGAAAAAGTTTTAATACTTTCTGGCGCGGAATCGAAAGAGAAACAATATTGCCCGGGGCGAAAATTTTTGTTAATAAACAAATTTTTGCAACTTATTGTTAATTAAGCGATTTCCTAATTTCGGCGGGCGATCGAAATGTCGTATTCTTGTAGAGCATCGCAAGCCATGAAACTTTCGTCCCAAACGTTTTCCTCTACAACGCTTTCCTATACCGATAAAATCGAGAGAAAAAATCGTAAAGTATGAAAATTTTTCTAAGTCCTAGCGGCGTAGACCTTTACAAGAGTGTGGAGCCTCAACGGTGCGACTTAGAGGAAAAAGTGTATCTTTCTTTTTTACGCAGAATCGAAAAAGAAACAACATTGCACTGGGCGAAAAATTTCGTTAATAGGCCAATTTTGCGACTTATTGTTGATTAACCGATTTCGTAAGGACGGGCGGCAGTGGTGTTTCCGCCAAGACAGTAGAGCGGCAGCGGTGCGACCTAGAGGAAAAAGTTTTAATACTTTCTGGCGCGGAATCGAAAGAGAAACAATATTGCCCGGGGCGAAAATTTTTGTTAATAAACAAATTTTTGCAACTTATTGTTAATTAAGCGATTTCCTAATTTCGGCGGGCGATCGAAATGTCGTATTCTTGTAGAGCATCGCAAGCCATGAAACTTTCGTCCCAAACGTTTTCCTCTACAACGCTTTCCTATACCGATAAAATCGAGAGAAAAAATCGTAAAGTATGAAAATTTTTCTAAGTCCTAGCGGCGTAGACCTTTACAAGAGTGTGGAGCCTCAACGGTGCGACTTAGAGGAAAAAGTGTATCTTTCTTTTTTACGCAGAATCGAAAAAGAAACAACATTGCACTGGGCGAAAAATTTCGTTAATAGGCCAATTTTGCGACTTATTGTTGATTAACCGATTTCGTAAGGACGGGCGGCAGTGGTGTTTCCGCCAAGACAGTAGAGCGGCAGCGGTGCGACCTAGAGGAAAAAGTTTTAATACTTTCTAGCGCGGAATCGAAAGAGAAACAATATTGCCCGGGGCGAAAATTTTTGTTAATAAACAAATTTTTGCAACTTATTGTTAATTAAGCGATTTCCTAATTTCGGCGGGCGATCGAAATGTCGTATTCTTGTAGAGCATCGCAAACCATGAAACTTTCGTCCCAAACGTTTTCCTCTACAACGCTTTCCTATACCGATAAAATCGAGAGAAAAAATCGTAAAGTATGAAAATTTTTCTAAGTCCTAGCGGCGTAGACCTTTACAAGAGTGTGGAGCCTCAACGGTGCGACTTAGAGGAAAAAGTTTTAATACTTTCTGGCGCAGAATCGAAAGAGAAACAATATTGCCCGGGGCGAAAATTTTTGTTAATAAACAAATTTTTGCAACTTATTGTTAATTAACCGATTTCCTAATTTCGGCGGGCGATCGAAATGTCGTATTCTTGTAGAGCATCGCAAACCATGAAACTTTCGTCCCAAACGTTTTCCTCTACAACGCTTTCCTATACCGATAAAATCGAGAGAAAAAATCGTAAAGTATGAAAATTTTTCTAAGTCCTAGCGGCGTAGACCTTTACAAGAGTGTGGAGCCTCAACGGTGCGACTTAGAGGAAAAAGTTTTAATACTTTCTGGCGCAGAATCGAAAGAGAAACAATATTGCCCGGGGCGAAAATTTTTGTTAATAAACAAATTTTTGCAACTTATTGTTAATTAACCGATTTCCTAATTTCGGCGGGCGATCGAAATGTCGTATTCTTGTAGAGCATCGCAAACCATGAAACTTTCGTCCCAAACGTTTTCCTCTACAACGCTTTCCTATACCGATAAAATCGAGAGAAAAAATCGTAAAGTATGAAAATTTTTCTATGTCCTAGCGGCGTAGACCTTTACAAGAGTGTAGAGCCTCAACGGTCCGACTTAGAGGAAAAAGTGTATCTTTCTTTTTTACGCAGAATCGAAAAAGAAACAACATTGCACTGGGCGAAAAATTTCGTTAATAGGCCAATTTTGCGACTTATTGTTGATTAACCGATTTCGTAAGGACGGGCGGCAGTGGTGTTTCCGCCAAGACAGTAGAGCGGCAGCGGTGCGACCTAGTGGAAAAAGTTTTAATACCTTCTGGCGCGGAATCGAAAGAGAAACAATATTGCCCGGGGCGAAAATTTTTGTTAATAAACAAATTTTTGCAACTTATTGTTAATTAAGCGATTTCCTAATTTCGGCGGGCGATCGAAATGTCGTATTCTTGTAGAGCATCGCAAGCCATGAAACTTTCGTCCCAAACGTTTTCCTCTACAACGCTTTCCTATACCGATAAAATCGAGAGAAAAAATCGTAAAGTATGAAAATTTTTCTAAGTCCTAGCGGCGTAGACCTTTACAAGAGTGTGGAGCCTCAACGGTGCGACTTAGAGGAAAAAGTGTATCTTTCTTTTTTACGCAGAATCGAAAAAGAAACAACATTGCACTGGGCGAAAAATTTCGTTAATAGGCCAATTTTGCGACTTATTGTTGATTAACCGATTTCGTAAGGACGGGCGGCAGTGGTGTTTCCGCCAAGACAGTAGAGCGGCAGCGGTGCGACCTAGAGGAAAAAGTTTTAATACTTTCTGGCGCGGAATCGAAAGAGAAACAATATTGCCCGGGGCGAAAATTTTTGTTAATAAACAAATTTTTGCAACTTATTGTTAATTAACCGATTTCCTAATTTCGGCGGGCGATCGAAGTGTCGTATTCTTGTAGAGCATCGCAAGCCATGAAACTTTCGTCCCACACGTTTTCCTCTGCAACGCTTTCTTATACCGATAAAATCGAGAGAAAAAATCGTAAAGTATGAAAATTTTTCTAAGTCCTAGCGGCGTAGACCTTTACAAGAGTGTAGAGCCTCAACGGTGCGACTTAGAGGAAAAAGTGTATCTTTCTTTTTTACGCAGAATCGAAAAAGAAACAACATTGCACTGGGCGAAAAATTTCGTTAATAGGCCAATTTTGCGACTTATTGTTGATTAACCGATTTCGTAAGGACGGGCGGCAGTGGTGTTTCCGCCAAGACAGTAGAGCGGCAGCGGTGCGATCTAGTGGAAAAAGTTTTAATACTTTCTGGCGCGGAATCGAAAGAGAAACAATATTGCCCGGGGCGAAAATTTTTGTTAATAAACAAATTTTTGCAACTTATTGTTAATTAACCGATTTCCTAATTTCGGCGGGCGATCGAAATGTCGTATTCTTGTAGAGCATCGCAAACCATGAAACTTTCGTCCCAAACGTTTTCCTCTACAACGCTTTCCTATACCGATAAAATCGAGAGAAAAAATCGTAAAGTATGAAAATTTTTCTAAGTCCTAGCGGCGTAGACCTTTACAAGAGTGTGGAGCCTCAACGGTGCGACTTAGAGGAAAAAGTGTATCTTTCTTTTTTACGCAGAATCGAAAAAGAAACAACATTGCACTGGGCGAAAAATTTCGTTAATAGGCCAATTTTGCGACTTATTGTTGATTAACCGATTTCGTAAGGACGGGCGGCAGTGGTGTTTCCGCCAAGACAGTAGAGCGGCAGCGGTGCGACCTAGAGGAAAAAGTTTTAATACTTTCTGGCGCGGAATCGAAAGAGAAACAATATTGCCCGGGGCGAAAATTTTTGTTAATAAACAAATTTTTGCAACTTATTGTTAATTAAGCGATTTCCTAATTTCGGCGGGCGATCGAAATGTCGTATTCTTGTAGAGCATCGCAAGCCATGAAACTTTCGTCCCAAACGTTTTCCTCTACAACGCTTTCCTATACCGATAAAATCGAGAGAAAAAATCGTAAAGTATGAAAATTTTTCTAAGTCCTAGCGGCGTAGACCTTTACAAGAGTGTGGAGCCTCAACGGTGCGACTTAGAGGAAAAAGTGTATCTTTCTTTTTTACGCAGAATCGAAAAAGAAACAACATTGCACTGGGCGAAAAATTTCGTTAATAGGCCAATTTTGCGACTTATTGTTGATTAACCGATTTCGTAAGGACGAGCGGCAGTGGTGTTTCCGCCAAGACAGTAGAGCGGCAGCGGTGCGACCTAGAGGAAAAAGTTTTAATACTTTCTGGCGCGGAATCGAAAGAGAAACAATATTGCCCGGGGCGAAAATTTTTGTTAATAAACAAATTTTTGCAACTTATTGTTAATTAAGCGATTTCCTAATTTCGGCGGGCGATCGAAATGTCGTATTCTTGTAGAGCATCGCAAGCCATGAAACTTTCGTCCCAAACGTTTTCCTCTACAACGCTTTCCTATACCGATAAAATCGAGAGAAAAAATCGTAAAGTATGAAAATTTTTCTAAGTCCTAGCGGCGTAGACCTTTACAAGAGTGTGGAGCCTCAACGGTGCGACTTAGAGGAAAAAGTGTATCTTTCTTTTTTACGCAGAATCGAAAAAGAAACAACATTGCACTGGGCGAAAAATTTCGTTAATAGGCCAATTTTGCGACTTATTGTTGATTAACCGATTTCGTAAGGACGGGCGGCAGTGGTGTTTCCGCCAAGACAGTAGAGCGGCAGCGGTGCGACCTAGAGGAAAAAGTTTTAATACTTTCTGGCGCGGAATCGAAAGAGAAACAATATTGCCCGGGACGAAAATTTTTGTTAATAAACAAATTTTTGCAACTTATTGTTAATTAACCGATTTCCTAATTTCAGCGGGCGATCGAAATGTCGTATTCTTGTAGAGCATCGCAAACCATGAAACTTTCGTCCCAAACGTTTTCCTCTACAACGCTTTCCTATACCGATAAAATCGAGAGAAAAAATCGTAAAGTATGAAAATTTTTCTAAGTCCTAGCGGCGTAGACCTTTACAAGAGTGTGGAGCCTCAACGGTGCGACTTAGAGGAAAAAGTGTATCTTTCTTTTTTACGCAGAATCGAAAAAGAAACAACATTGCACTGGGCGAAAAATTTCGTTAATAGGCCAATTTTGCGACTTATTGTTGATTAACCGATTTCGTAAGGACGGGCGGCAGTGGTGTTTCCGCCAAGACAGTAGAGCGGCAGCGGTGCGACCTAGAGGAAAAAGTTTTAATACTTTCTGGCGCGGAATCGAAAGAGAAACAATATTGCCCGGGGCGAAAATTTTTGTTAATAAACAAATTTTTGCAACTTATTGTTAATTAAGCGATTTCCTAATTTCGGCGGGCGATCGAAATGTCGTATTCTTGTAGAGCATCGCAAGCCATGAAACTTTCGTCCCAAACGTTTTCCTCTACAACGCTTTCCTATACCGATAAAATCGAGAGAAAAAATCGTAAAGTATGAAAATTTTTCTAAGTCCTAGCGGCGTAGACCTTTACAAGAGTGTGGAGCCTCAACGGTGCGACTTAGAGGAAAAAGTGTATCTTTCTTTTTTACGCAGAATCGAAAAAGAAACAACATTGCACTGGGCGAAAAATTTCGTTAATAGGCCAATTTTGCGACTTATTGTTGATTAACCGATTTCGTAAGGACGGGCGGCAGTGGTGTTTCCGCCAAGACAGTAGAGCGGCAGCGGTGCGACCTAGAGGAAAAAGTTTTAATACTTTCTGGCGCGGAATCGAAAGAGAAACAATATTGCCCGGGGCGAAAATTTTTGTTAATAAACAAATTTTTGCAACTTATTGTTAATTAAGCGATTTCCTAATTTCGGCGGGCGATCGAAATGTCGTATTCTTGTAGAGCATCGCAAGCCATGAAACTTTCGTCCCAAACGTTTTCCTCTACAACGCTTTCCTATACCGATAAAATCGAGAGAAAAAATCGTAAAGTATGAAAATTTTTCTAAGTCCTAGCGGCGTAGACCTTTACAAGAGTGTGGAGCCTCAACGGTGCGACTTAGAGGAAAAAGTGTATCTTTCTTTTTTACGCAGAATCGAAAAAGAAACAACATTGCACTGGGCGAAAAATTTCGTTAATAGGCCAATTTTGCGACTTATTGTTGATTAACCGATTTCGTAAGGACGGGCGGCAGTGGTGTTTCCGCCAAGACAGTAGAGCGGCAGCGGTGCGACCTAGAGGAAAAAGTTTTAATACTTTCTGGCGCGGAATCGAAAGAGAAACAATATTGCCCGGGGCGAAAATTTTTGTTAATAAACAAATTTTTGCAACTTATTGTTAATTAAGCGATTTCCTAATTTCGGCGGGCGATCGAAATGTCGTATTCTTGTAGAGCATCGCAAGCCATGAAACTTTCGTCCCAAACGTTTTCCTCTACAACGCTTTCCTATACCGATAAAATCGAGAGAAAAAATCGTAAAGTATGAAAATTTTTCTAAGTCCTAGCGGCGTAGACCTTTACAAGAGTGTGGAGCCTCAACGGTGCGACTTAGAGGAAAAAGTGTATCTTTCTTTTTTACGCAGAATCGAAAAAGAAACAACATTGCACTGGGCGAAAAATTTCGTTAATAGGCCAATTTTGCGACTTATTGTTGATTAACCGATTTCGTAAGGACGGGCGGCAGTGGTGTTTCCGCCAAGACAGTAGAGCGGCAGCGGTGCGACCTAGAGGAAAAAGTTTTAATACTTTCTAGCGCGGAATCGAAAGAGAAACAATATTGCCCGGGGCGAAAATTTTTGTTAATAAACAAATTTTTGCAACTTATTGTTAATTAAGCGATTTCCTAATTTCGGCGGGCGATCGAAATGTCGTATTCTTGTAGAGCATCGCAAACCATGAAACTTTCGTCCCAAACGTTTTCCTCTACAACGCTTTCCTATACCGATAAAATCGAGAGAAAAAATCGTAAAGTATGAAAATTTTTCTAAGTCCTAGCGGCGTAGACCTTTACAAGAGTGTGGAGCCTCAACGGTGCGACTTAGAGGAAAAAGTTTTAATACTTTCTGGCGCAGAATCGAAAGAGAAACAATATTGCCCGGGGCGAAAATTTTTGTTAATAAACAAATTTTTGCAACTTATTGTTAATTAACCGATTTCCTAATTTCGGCGGGCGATCGAAATGTCGTATTCTTGTAGAGCATCGCAAACCATGAAACTTTCGTCCCAAACGTTTTCCTCTACAACGCTTTCCTATACCGATAAAATCGAGAGAAAAAATCGTAAAGTATGAAAATTTTTCTAAGTCCTAGCGGCGTAGACCTTTACAAGAGTGTGGAGCCTCAACGGTGCGACTTAGAGGAAAAAGTTTTAATACTTTCTGGCGCAGAATCGAAAGAGAAACAATATTGCCCGGGGCGAAAATTTTTGTTAATAAACAAATTTTTGCAACTTATTGTTAATTAACCGATTTCCTAATTTCGGCGGGCGATCGAAATGTCGTATTCTTGTAGAGCATCGCAAACCATGAAACTTTCGTCCCAAACGTTTTCCTCTACAACGCTTTCCTATACCGATAAAATCGAGAGAAAAAATCGTAAAGTATGAAAATTTTTCTATGTCCTAGCGGCGTAGACCTTTACAAGAGTGTAGAGCCTCAACGGTCCGACTTAGAGGAAAAAGTGTATCTTTCTTTTTTACGCAGAATCGAAAAAGAAACAACATTGCACTGGGCGAAAAATTTCGTTAATAGGCCAATTTTGCGACTTATTGTTGATTAACCGATTTCGTAAGGACGGGCGGCAGTGGTGTTTCCGCCAAGACAGTAGAGCGGCAGCGGTGCGACCTAGTGGAAAAAGTTTTAATACCTTCTGGCGCGGAATCGAAAGAGAAACAATATTGCCCGGGGCGAAAATTTTTGTTAATAAACAAATTTTTGCAACTTATTGTTAATTAAGCGATTTCCTAATTTCGGCGGGCGATCGAAATGTCGTATTCTTGTAGAGCATCGCAAGCCATGAAACTTTCGTCCCAAACGTTTTCCTCTACAACGCTTTCCTATACCGATAAAATCGAGAGAAAAAATCGTAAAGTATGAAAATTTTTCTAAGTCCTAGCGGCGTAGACCTTTACAAGAGTGTGGAGCCTCAACGGTGCGACTTAGAGGAAAAAGTGTATCTTTCTTTTTTACGCAGAATCGAAAAAGAAACAACATTGCACTGGGCGAAAAATTTCGTTAATAGGCCAATTTTGCGACTTATTGTTGATTAACCGATTTCGTAAGGACGGGCGGCAGTGGTGTTTCCGCCAAGACAGTAGAGCGGCAGCGGTGCGACCTAGAGGAAAAAGTTTTAATACTTTCTGGCGCGGAATCGAAAGAGAAACAATATTGCCCGGGGCGAAAATTTTTGTTAATAAACAAATTTTTGCAACTTATTGTTAATTAACCGATTTCCTAATTTCGGCGGGCGATCGAAGTGTCGTATTCTTGTAGAGCATCGCAAGCCATGAAACTTTCGTCCCACACGTTTTCCTCTGCAACGCTTTCTTATACCGATAAAATCGAGAGAAAAAATCGTAAAGTATGAAAATTTTTCTAAGTCCTAGCGGCGTAGACCTTTACAAGAGTGTAGAGCCTCAACGGTGCGACTTAGAGGAAAAAGTGTATCTTTCTTTTTTACGCAGAATCGAAAAAGAAACAACATTGCACTGGGCGAAAAATTTCGTTAATAGGCCAATTTTGCGACTTATTGTTGATTAACCGATTTCGTAAGGACGGGCGGCAGTGGTGTTTCCGCCAAGACAGTAGAGCGGCAGCGGTGCGATCTAGTGGAAAAAGTTTTAATACTTTCTGGCGCGGAATCGAAAGAGAAACAATATTGCCCGGGGCGAAAATTTTTGTTAATAAACAAATTTTTGCAACTTATTGTTAATTAACCGATTTCCTAATTTCGGCGGGCGATCGAAATGTCGTATTCTTGTAGAGCATCGCAAACCATGAAACTTTCGTCCCAAACGTTTTCCTCTACAACGCTTTCCTATACCGATAAAATCGAGAGAAAAAATCGTAAAGTATGAAAATTTTTCTAAGTCCTAGCGGCGTAGACCTTTACAAGAGTGTGGAGCCTCAACGGTGCGACTTAGAGGAAAAAGTGTATCTTTCTTTTTTACGCAGAATCGAAAAAGAAACAACATTGCACTGGGCGAAAAATTTCGTTAATAGGCCAATTTTGCGACTTATTGTTGATTAACCGATTTCGTAAGGACGGGCGGCAGTGGTGTTTCCGCCAAGACAGTAGAGCGGCAGCGGTGCGACCTAGAGGAAAAAGTTTTAATACTTTCTGGCGCGGAATCGAAAGAGAAACAATATTGCCCGGGGCGAAAATTTTTGTTAATAAACAAATTTTTGCAACTTATTGTTAATTAACCGATTTCCTAATTTCGGCGGGCGATCGAAGTGTCGTATTCTTGTAGAGCATCGCAAGCCATGAAACTTTCGTCCCACACGTTTTCCTCTGCAACGCTTTCCTATACCGATAAAATCGAGAGAAAAAATCGTAAAGTATGAAAATTTTTCTAAGTCCTAGCGGCGTAGACCTTTACAAGAGTGTAGAGCCTCAACGGTGCGACTTAGAGGAAAAAGTGTATCTTTCTTTTTTACGCAGAATCGAAAAAGAAACAACATTGCACTGGGCGAAAAATTTCGTTAATAGGCCAATTTTGCGACTTATTGTTGATTAACCGATTTCGTAAGGACGGGCGGCAGTGGTGTTTCCGCCAAGACAGTAGAGCGGCAGCGGTGCGACCTAGTGGAAAAAGTTTTAATACTTTCTGGCGCGGAATCGAAAGAGAAACAATATTGCCCGGGGCGAAAATTTTTGTTAATAAACAAATTTTTGCAACTTATTGTTAATTAAGCGATTTCCTAATTTCGGCGGGCGATCGAAATGTCGTATTCTTGTAGAGCATCGCAAGCCATGAAACTTTCGTCCCAAACGTTTTCCTCTACAACGCTTTCCTATACCGATAAAATCGAGAGAAAAAATCGTAAAGTATGAAAATTTTTCTAAGTCCTAGCGGCGTAGACCTTTACAAGAGTGTGGAGCCTCAACGGTGCGACTTAGAGGAAAAAGTGTATCTTTCTTTTTTACGCAGAATCGAAAAAGAAACAACATTGCACTGGGCGAAAAATTTCGTTAATAGGCCAATTTTGCGACTTATTGTTGATTAACCGATTTCGTAAGGACGGGCGGCAGTGGTGTTTCCGCCAAGACAGTAGAGCGGCAGCGGTGCGACCTAGTGGAAAAAGTTTTAATACTTTCTGGCGCGGAATCGAAAGAGAAACAATATTGCCCGGGGCGAAAATTTTTGTTAATAAACAAATTTTTGCAACTTATTGTTAATTAAGCGATTTCCTAATTTCGGCGGGCGATCGAAATGTCGTATTCTTGTAGAGCATCGCAAGCCATGAAACTTTCGTCCCAAACGTTTTCCTCTACAACGCTTTCCTATACCGATAAAATCGAGAGAAAAAATCGTAAAGTATGAAAATTTTTCTAAGTCCTAGCGGCGTAGACCTTTACAAGAGTGTGGAGCCTCAACGGTGCGACTTAGAGGAAAAAGTGTATCTTTCTTTTTTACGCAGAATCGAAAAAGAAACAACATTGCACTGGGCGAAAAATTTCGTTAATAGGCCAATTTTGCGACTTATTGTTGATTAACCGATTTCGTAAGGACGGGCGGCAGTGGTGTTTCCGCCAAGACAGTAGAGCGGCAGCGGTGCGACCTAGAGGAAAAAGTTTTAATACTTTCTGGCGCGGAATCGAAAGAGAAACAATATTGCCCGGGGCGAAAATTTTTGTTAATAAACAAATTTTTGCAACTTATTGTTAATTAAGCGATTTCCTAATTTCGGCGGGCGATCGAAATGTCGTATTCTTGTAGAGCATCGCAAGCCATGAAACTTTCGTCCCAAACGTTTTCCTCTACAACGCTTTCCTATACCGATAAAATCGAGAGAAAAAATCGTAAAGTATGAAAATTTTTCTAAGTCCTAGCGGCGTAGACCTTTACAAGAGTGTGGAGCCTCAACGGTGCGACTTAGAGGAAAAAGTGTATCTTTCTTTTTTACGCAGAATCGAAAAAGAAACAACATTGCACTGGGCGAAAAATTTCGTTAATAGGCCAATTTTGCGACTTATTGTTGATTAACCGATTTCGTAAGGACGGGCGGCAGTGGTGTTTCCGCCAAGACAGTAGAGCGGCAGCGGTGCGACCTAGTGGAAAAAGTTTTAATACTTTCTGGCGCGGAATCGAAAGAGAAACAATATTGCCCGGGGCGAAAATTTTTGTTAATAAACAAATTTTTGCAACTTATTGTTAATTAAGCGATTTCCTAATTTCGGCGGGCGATCGAAATGTCGTATTCTTGTAGAGCATCGCAAGCCATGAAACTTTCGTCCCAAACGTTTTCCTCTACAACGCTTTCCTATACCGATAAAATCGAGAGAAAAAATCGTAAAGTATGAAAATTTTTCTAAGTCCTAGCGGCGTAGACCTTTACAAGAGTGTGGAGCCTCAACGGTGCGACTTAGAGGAAAAAGTGTATCTTTCTTTTTTACGCAGAATCGAAAAAGAAACAACATTGCACTGGGCGAAAAATTTCGTTAATAGGCCAATTTTGCGACTTATTGTTGATTAACCGATTTCGTAAGGACGGGCGGCAGTGGTGTTTCCGCCAAGACAGTAGAGCGGCAGCGGTGCGACCTAGTGGAAAAAGTTTTAATACTTTCTGGCGCGGAATCGAAAGAGAAACAATATTGCCCGGGGCGAAAATTTTTGTTAATAAACAAATTTTTGCAACTTATTGTTAATTAAGCGATTTCCTAATTTCGGCGGGCGATCGAAATGTCGTATTCTTGTAGAGCATCGCAAGCCATGAAACTTTCGTCCCAAACGTTTTCCTCTACAACGCTTTCCTATACCGATAAAATCGAGAGAAAAAATCGTAAAGTATGAAAATTTTTCTAAGTCCTAGCGGCGTAGACCTTTACAAGAGTGTGGAGCCTCAACGGTGCGACTTAGAGGAAAAAGTGTATCTTTCTTTTTTACGCAGAATCGAAAAAGAAACAACATTGCACTGGGCGAAAAATTTCGTTAATAGGCCAATTTTGCGACTTATTGTTGATTAACCGATTTCGTAAGGACGGGCGGCAGTGGTGTTTCCGCCAAGACAGTAGAGCGGCAGCGGTGCGACCTAGAGGAAAAAGTTTTAATACTTTCTGGCGCGGAATCGAAAGAGAAACAATATTGCCCGGGGCGAAAATTTTTGTTAATAAACAAATTTTTGCAACTTATTGTTAATTAAGCGATTTCCTAATTTCGGCGGGCGATCGAAATGTCGTATTCTTGTAGAGCATCGCAAGCCATGAAACTTTCGTCCCAAACGTTTTCCTCTACAACGCTTTCCTATACCGATAAAATCGAGAGAAAAAATCGTAAAGTATGAAAATTTTTCTAAGTCCTAGCGGCGTAGACCTTTACAAGAGTGTGGAGCCTCAACGGTGCGACTTAGAGGAAAAAGTGTATCTTTCTTTTTTACGCAGAATCGAAAAAGAAACAACATTGCACTGGGCGAAAAATTTCGTTAATAGGCCAATTTTGCGACTTATTGTTGATTAACCGATTTCGTAAGGACGGGCGGCAGTGGTGTTTCCGCCAAGACAGTAGAGCGGCAGCGGTGCGACCTAGAGGAAAAAGTTTTAATACTTTCTGGCGCGGAATCGAAAGAGAAACAATATTGCCCGGGGCGAAAATTTTTGTTAATAAACAAATTTTTGCAACTTATTGTTAATTAAGCGATTTCCTAATTTCGGCGGGCGATCGAAATGTCGTATTCTTGTAGAGCATCGCAAGCCATGAAACTTTCGTCCCAAACGTTTTCCTCTACAACGCTTTCCTATACCGATAAAATCGAGAGAAAAAATCGTAAAGTATGAAAATTTTTCTAAGTCCTAGCGGCGTAGACCTTTACAAGAGTGTGGAGCCTCAACGGTGCGACTTAGAGGAAAAAGTGTATCTTTCTTTTTTACGCAGAATCGAAAAAGAAACAACATTGCACTGGGCGAAAAATTTCGTTAATAGGCCAATTTTGCGACTTATTGTTGATTAACCGATTTCGTAAGGACGAGCGGCAGTGGTGTTTCCGCCAAGACAGTAGAGCGGCAGCGGTGCGACCTAGAGGAAAAAGTTTTAATACTTTCTGGCGCGGAATCGAAAGAGAAACAATATTGCCCGGGGCGAAAATTTTTGTTAATAAACAAATTTTTGCAACTTATTGTTAATTAAGCGATTTCCTAATTTCGGCGGGCGATCGAAATGTCGTATTCTTGTAGAGCATCGCAAGCCATGAAACTTTCGTCCCAAACGTTTTCCTCTACAACGCTTTCCTATACCGATAAAATCGAGAGAAAAAATCGTAAAGTATGAAAATTTTTCTAAGTCCTAGCGGCGTAGACCTTTACAAGAGTGTGGAGCCTCAACGGTGCGACTTAGAGGAAAAAGTGTATCTTTCTTTTTTACGCAGAATCGAAAAAGAAACAACATTGCACTGGGCGAAAAATTTCGTTAATAGGCCAATTTTGCGACTTATTGTTGATTAACCGATTTCGTAAGGACGGGCGGCAGTGGTGTTTCCGCCAAGACAGTAGAGCGGCAGCGGTGCGACCTAGAGGAAAAAGTTTTAATACTTTCTGGCGCGGAATCGAAAGAGAAACAATATTGCCCGGGGCGAAAATTTTTGTTAATAAACAAATTTTTGCAACTTATTGTTAATTAAGCGATTTCCTAATTTCGGCGGGCGATCGAAATGTCGTATTCTTGTAGAGCATCGCAAGCCATGAAACTTTCGTCCCAAACGTTTTCCTCTACAACGCTTTCCTATACCGATAAAATCGAGAGAAAAAATCGTAAAGTATGAAAATTTTTCTAAGTCCTAGCGGCGTAGACCTTTACAAGAGTGTGGAGCCTCAACGGTGCGACTTAGAGGAAAAAGTTTTAATACTTTCTGGCGCAGAATCGAAAGAGAAACAATATTGCCCGGGGCGAAAATTTTTGTTAATAAACAAATTTTTGCAACTTATTGTTAATTAACCGATTTCCTAATTTCGGCGGGCGATCGAAATGTCGTATTCTTGTAGAGCATCGCAAACCATGAAACTTTCGTCCCAAACGTTTTCCTCTACAACGCTTTCCTATACCGATAAAATCGAGAGAAAAAATCGTAAAGTATGAAAATTTTTCTATGTCCTAGCGGCGTAGACCTTTACAAGAGTGTAGAGCCTCAACGGTGCGACTTAGAGGAAAAAGTGTATCTTTCTTTTTTACGCAGAATCGAAAAAGAAACAACATTGCACTGGGCGAAAAATTTCGTTAATAGGCCAATTTTGCGACTTATTGTTGATTAACCGATTTCGTAAGGACGGGCGGCAGTGGTGTTTCCGCCAAGACAGTAGAGCGGCAGCGGTGCGACCTAGTGGAAAAAGTTTTAATACTTTCTGGCGCGGAATCGAAAGAGAAACAATATTGCCCGGGGCGAAAATTTTTGTTAATAAACAAATTTTTGCAACTTATTGTTAATTAAGCGATTTCCTAATTTCGGCGGGCGATCGAAATGTCGTATTCTTGTAGAGCATCGCAAGCCATGAAACTTTCGTCCCAAACGTTTTCCTCTACAACGCTTTCCTATACCGATAAAATCGAGAGAAAAAATCGTAAAGTATGAAAATTTTTCTAAGTCCTAGCGGCGTAGACCTTTACAAGAGTGTGGAGCCTCAACGGTGCGACTTAGAGGAAAAAGTGTATCTTTCTTTTTTACGCAGAATCGAAAAAGAAACAACATTGCACTGGGCGAAAAATTTCGTTAATAGGCCAATTTTGCGACTTATTGTTGATTAACCGATTTCGTAAGGACGGGCGGCAGTGGTGTTTCCGCCAAGACAGTAGAGCGGCAGCGGTGCGACCTAGAGGAAAAAGTTTTAATACTTTCTGGCGCGGAATCGAAAGAGAAACAATATTGCCCGGGGCGAAAATTTTTGTTAATAAACAAATTTTTGCAACTTATTGTTAATTAACCGATTTCCTAATTTCGGCGGGCGATCGAAGTGTCGTATTCTTGTAGAGCATCGCAAGCCATGAAACTTTCGTCCCACACGTTTTCCTCTGCAACGCTTTCTTATACCGATAAAATCGAGAGAAAAAATCGTAAAGTATGAAAATTTTTCTAAGTCCTAGCGGCGTAGACCTTTACAAGAGTGTAGAGCCTCAACGGTGCGACTTAGAGGAAAAAGTGTATCTTTCTTTTTTACGCAGAATCGAAAAAGAAACAACATTGCACTGGGCGAAAAATTTCGTTAATAGGCCAATTTTGCGACTTATTGTTGATTAACCGATTTCGTAAGGACGGGCGGCAGTGGTGTTTCCGCCAAGACAGTAGAGCGGCAGCGGTGCGATCTAGTGGAAAAAGTTTTAATACTTTCTGGCGCGGAATCGAAAGAGAAACAATATTGCCCGGGGCGAAAATTTTTGTTAATAAACAAATTTTTGCAACTTATTGTTAATTAACCGATTTCCTAATTTCGGCGGGCGATCGAAATGTCGTATTCTTGTAGAGCATCGCAAACCATGAAACTTTCGTCCCAAACGTTTTCCTCTACAACGCTTTCCTATACCGATAAAATCGAGAGAAAAAATCGTAAAGTATGAAAATTTTTCTAAGTCCTAGCGGCGTAGACCTTTACAAGAGTGTGGAGCCTCAACGGTGCGACTTAGAGGAAAAAGTGTATCTTTCTTTTTTACGCAGAATCGAAAAAGAAACAACATTGCACTGGGCGAAAAATTTCGTTAATAGGCCAATTTTGCGACTTATTGTTGATTAACCGATTTCGTAAGGACGGGCGGCAGTGGTGTTTCCGCCAAGACAGTAGAGCGGCAGCGGTGCGACCTAGAGGAAAAAGTTTTAATACTTTCTGGCGCGGAATCGAAAGAGAAACAATATTGCCCGGGGCGAAAATTTTTGTTAATAAACAAATTTTTGCAACTTATTGTTAATTAACCGATTTCCTAATTTCGGCGGGCGATCGAAGTGTCGTATTCTTGTAGAGCATCGCAAGCCATGAAACTTTCGTCCCACACGTTTTCCTCTGCAACGCTTTCCTATACCGATAAAATCGAGAGAAAAAATCGTAAAGTATGAAAATTTTTCTAAGTCCTAGCGGCGTAGACCTTTACAAGAGTGTAGAGCCTCAACGGTGCGACTTAGAGGAAAAAGTGTATCTTTCTTTTTTACGCAGAATCGAAAAAGAAACAACATTGCACTGGGCGAAAAATTTCGTTAATAGGCCAATTTTGCGACTTATTGTTGATTAACCGATTTCGTAAGGACGGGCGGCAGTGGTGTTTCCGCCAAGACAGTAGAGCGGCAGCGGTGCGACCTAGTGGAAAAAGTTTTAATACTTTCTGGCGCGGAATCGAAAGAGAAACAATATTGCCCGGGGCGAAATTTTTGTTAATAAACAAATTTTTGCAACTTATTGTTAATTAAGCGATTTCCTAATTTCGGCGGGCGATCGAAATGTCGTATTCTTGTAGAGCATCGCAAGCCATGAAACTTTCGTCCCAAACGTTTTCCTCTACAACGCTTTCCTATACCGATAAAATCGAGAGAAAAAATCGTAAAGTATGAAAATTTTTCTAAGTCCTAGCGGCGTAGACCTTTACAAGAGTGTGGAGCCTCAACGGTGCGACTTAGAGGAAAAAGTGTATCTTTCTTTTTTACGCAGAATCGAAAAAGAAACAACATTGCACTGGGCGAAAAATTTCGTTAATAGGCCAATTTTGCGACTTATTGTTGATTAACCGATTTCGTAAGGACGGGCGGCAGTGGTGTTTCCGCCAAGACAGTAGAGCGGCAGCGGTGCGACCTAGAGGAAAAAGTTTTAATACTTTCTGGCGCGGAATCGAAAGAGAAACAATATTGCCCGGGGCGAAAATTTTTGTTAATAAACAAATTTTTGCAACTTATTGTTAATTAACCGATTTCCTAATTTCGGCGGGCGATCGAAATGTCGTATTCTTGTAGAGCATCGCAAACCATGAAACTTTCGTCCCAAACGTTTTCCTCTACAACGCTTTCCTATACCGATAAAATCGAGAGAAAAAATCGTAAAGTATGAAAATTTTTCTAAGTCCTAGCGGCGTAGACCTTTACAAGAGTGTGGAGCCTCAACGGTGCGACTTAGAGGAAAAAGTGTATCTTTCTTTTTTACGCAGAATCGAAAAAGAAACAACATTGCACTGGGCGAAAAATTTCGTTAATAGGCCAATTTTGCGACTTATTGTTGATTAACCGATTTCGTAAGGACGGGCGGCAGTGGTGTTTCCGCCAAGACAGTAGAGCGGCAGCGGTGCGACCTAGTGGAAAAAGTTTTAATACTTTCTGGCGCGGAATCGAAAGAGAAACAATATTGCCCGGGGCGAAAATTTTTGTTAATAAACAAATTTTTGCAACTTATTGTTAATTAAGCGATTTCCTAATTTCGGCGGGCGATCGAAATGTCGTATTCTTGTAGAGCATCGCAAGCCATGAAACTTTCGTCCCAAACGTTTTCCTCTACAACGCTTTCCTATACCGATAAAATCGAGAGAAAAAATCGTAAAGTATGAAAATTTTTCTAAGTCCTAGCGGCGTAGACCTTTACAAGAGTGTGGAGCCTCAACGGTGCGACTTAGAGGAAAAAGTGTATCTTTCTTTTTTACGCAGAATCGAAAAAGAAACAACATTGCACTGGGCGAAAAATTTCGTTAATAGGCCAATTTTGCGACTTATTGTTGATTAACCGATTTCGTAAGGACGGGCGGCAGTGGTGTTTCCGCCAAGACAGTAGAGCGGCAGCGGTGCGACCTAGAGGAAAAAGTTTTAATACTTTCTGGCGCGGAATCGAAAGAGAAACAATATTGCCCGGGGCGAAAATTTTTGTTAATAAACAAATTTTTGCAACTTATTGTTAATTAACCGATTTCCTAATTTCGGCGGGCGATCGAAGTGTCGTATTCTTGTAGAGCATCGCAAGCCATGAAACTTTCGTCCCACACGTTTTCCTCTGCAACGCTTTCTTATACCGATAAAATCGAGAGAAAAAATCGTAAAGTATGAAAATTTTTCTAAGTCCTAGCGGCGTAGACCTTTACAAGAGTGTAGAGCCTCAACGGTGCGACTTAGAGGAAAAAGTGTATCTTTCTTTTTTACGCAGAATCGAAAAAGAAACAACATTGCACTGGGCGAAAAATTTCGTTAATAGGCCAATTTTGCGACTTATTGTTGATTAACCGATTTCGTAAGGACGGGCGGCAGTGGTGTTTCCGCCAAGACAGTAGAGCGGCAGCGGTGCGATCTAGTGGAAAAAGTTTTAATACTTTCTGGCGCGGAATCGAAAGAGAAACAATATTGCCCGGGGCGAAAATTTTTGTTAATAAACAAATTTTTGCAACTTATTGTTAATTAACCGATTTCCTAATTTCGGCGGGCGATCGAAATGTCGTATTCTTGTAGAGCATCGCAAACCATGAAACTTTCGTCCCAAACGTTTTCCTCTACAACGCTTTCCTATACCGATAAAATCGAGAGAAAAAATCGTAAAGTATGAAAATTTTTCTAAGTCCTAGCGGCGTAGACCTTTACAAGAGTGTGGAGCCTCAACGGTGCGACTTAGAGGAAAAAGTGTATCTTTCTTTTTTACGCAGAATCGAAAAAGAAACAACATTGCACTGGGCGAAAAATTTCGTTAATAGGCCAATTTTGCGACTTATTGTTGATTAACCGATTTCGTAAGGACGGGCGGCAGTGGTGTTTCCGCCAAGACAGTAGAGCGGCAGCGGTGCGACCTAGAGGAAAAAGTTTTAATACTTTCTGGCGCGGAATCGAAAGAGAAACAATATTGCCCGGGGCGAAAATTTTTGTTAATAAACAAATTTTTGCAACTTATTGTTAATTAACCGATTTCCTAATTTCGGCGGGCGATCGAAGTGTCGTATTCTTGTAGAGCATCGCAAGCCATGAAACTTTCGTCCCACACGTTTTCCTCTGCAACGCTTTCCTATACCGATAAAATCGAGAGAAAAAATCGTAAAGTATGAAAATTTTTCTAAGTCCTAGCGGCGTAGACCTTTACAAGAGTGTAGAGCCTCAACGGTGCGACTTAGAGGAAAAAGTGTATCTTTCTTTTTTACGCAGAATCGAAAAAGAAACAACATTGCACTGGGCGAAAAATTTCGTTAATAGGCCAATTTTGCGACTTATTGTTGATTAACCGATTTCGTAAGGACGGGCGGCAGTGGTGTTTCCGCCAAGACAGTAGAGCGGCAGCGGTGCGACCTAGTGGAAAAAGTTTTAATACTTTCTGGCGCGGAATCGAAAGAGAAACAATATTGCCCGGGGCGAAAATTTTTGTTAATAAACAAATTTTTGCAACTTATTGTTAATTAAGCGATTTCCTAATTTCGGCGGGCGATCGAAATGTCGTATTCTTGTAGAGCATCGCAAGCCATGAAACTTTCGTCCCAAACGTTTTCCTCTACAACGCTTTCCTATACCGATAAAATCGAGAGAAAAAATCGTAAAGTATGAAAATTTTTCTAAGTCCTAGCGGCGTAGACCTTTACAAGAGTGTGGAGCCTCAACGGTGCGACTTAGAGGAAAAAGTGTATCTTTCTTTTTTACGCAGAATCGAAAAAGAAACAACATTGCACTGGGCGAAAAATTTCGTTAATAGGCCAATTTTGCGACTTATTGTTGATTAACCGATTTCGTAAGGACGGGCGGCAGTGGTGTTTCCGCCAAGACAGTAGAGCGGCAGCGGTGCGACCTAGAGGAAAAAGTTTTAATACTTTCTGGCGCGGAATCGAAAGAGAAACAATATTGCCCGGGGCGAAAATTTTTGTTAATAAACAAATTTTTGCAACTTATTGTTAATTAACCGATTTCCTAATTTCGGCGGGCGATCGAAATGTCGTATTCTTGTAGAGCATCGCAAACCATGAAACTTTCGTCCCAAACGTTTTCCTCTACAACGCTTTCCTATACCGATAAAATCGAGAGAAAAAATCGTAAAGTATGAAAATTTTTCTAAGTCCTAGCGGCGTAGACCTTTACAAGAGTGTGGAGCCTCAACGGTGCGACTTAGAGGAAAAAGTGTATCTTTCTTTTTTACGCAGAATCGAAAAAGAAACAACATTGCACTGGGCGAAAAATTTCGTTAATAGGCCAATTTTGCGACTTATTGTTGATTAACCGATTTCGTAAGGACGGGCGGCAGTGGTGTTTCCGCCAAGACAGTAGAGCGGCAGCGGTGCGACCTAGTGGAAAAAGTTTTAATACTTTCTGGCGCGGAATCGAAAGAGAAACAATATTGCCCGGGGCGAAAATTTTTGTTAATAAACAAATTTTTGCAACTTATTGTTAATTAAGCGATTTCCTAATTTCGGCGGGCGATCGAAATGTCGTATTCTTGTAGAGCATCGCAAGCCATGAAACTTTCGTCCCAAACGTTTTCCTCTACAACGCTTTCCTATACCGATAAAATCGAGAGAAAAAATCGTAAAGTATGAAAATTTTTCTAAGTCCTAGCGGCGTAGACCTTTACAAGAGTGTGGAGCCTCAACGGTGCGACTTAGAGGAAAAAGTGTATCTTTCTTTTTTACGCAGAATCGAAAAGAAACAACATTGCACTGGGCGAAAAATTTCGTTAATAGGCCAATTTTGCGACTTATTGTTGATTAACCGATTTCGTAAGGACGGGCGGCAGTGGTGTTTCCGCCAAGACAGTAGAGCGGCAGCGGTGCGACCTAGTGGAAAAAGTTTTAATACTTTCTGGCGCGGAATCGAAAGAGAAACAATATTGCCCGGGGCGAAAATTTTTGTTAATAAACAAATTTTTGCAACTTATTGTTAATTAAGCGATTTCCTAATTTCGGCGGGCGATCGAAATGTCGTATTCTTGTAGAGCATCGCAAGCCATGAAACTTTCGTCCCAAACGTTTTCCTCTACAACGCTTTCCTATACCGATAAAATCGAGAGAAAAAATCGTAAAGTATGAAAATTTTTCTAAGTCCTAGCGGCGTAGACCTTTACAAGAGTGTGGAGCCTCAACGGTGCGACTTAGAGGAAAAAGTGTATCTTTCTTTTTTACGCAGAATCGAAAAAGAAACAACATTGCACTGGGCGAAAAATTTCGTTAATAGGCCAATTTTGCGACTTATTGTTGATTAACCGATTTCGTAAGGACGGGCGGCAGTGGTGTTTCCGCCAAGACAGTAGAGCGGCAGCGGTGCGACCTAGAGGAAAAAGTTTTAATACTTTCTGGCGCGGAATCGAAAGAGAAACAATATTGCCCGGGGCGAAAATTTTTGTTAATAAACAAATTTTTGCAACTTATTGTTAATTAAGCGATTTCCTAATTTCGGCGGGCGATCGAAATGTCGTATTCTTGTAGAGCATCGCAAGCCATGAAACTTTCGTCCCAAACGTTTTCCTCTACAACGCTTTCCTATACCGATAAAATCGAGAGAAAAAATCGTAAAGTATGAAAATTTTTCTAAGTCCTAGCGGCGTAGACCTTTACAAGAGTGTGGAGCCTCAACGGTGCGACTTAGAGGAAAAAGTGTATCTTTCTTTTTTACGCAGAATCGAAAAAGAAACAACATTGCACTGGGCGAAAAATTTCGTTAATAGGCCAATTTTGCGACTTATTGTTGATTAACCGATTTCGTAAGGACGGGCGGCAGTGGTGTTTCCGCCAAGACAGTAGAGCGGCAGCGGTGCGACCTAGAGGAAAAAGTTTTAATACTTTCTGGCGCGGAATCGAAAGAGAAACAATATTGCCCGGGGCGAAAATTTTTGTTAATAAACAAATTTTTGCAACTTATTGTTAATTAAGCGATTTCCTAATTTCGGCGGGCGATCGAAATGTCGTATTCTTGTAGAGCATCGCAAGCCATGAAACTTTCGTCCCAAACGTTTTCCTCTACAACGCTTTCCTATACCGATAAAATCGAGAGAAAAAATCGTAAAGTATGAAAATTTTTCTAAGTCCTAGCGGCGTAGACCTTTACAAGAGTGTAGAGCCTCAACGGTGCGACTTAGAGGAAAAAGTGTATCTTTCTTTTTTACGCAGAATCGAAAAAGAAACAACATTGCACTGGGCGAAAAATTTCGTTAATAGGCCAATTTTGCGACTTATTGTTGATTAACCGATTTCGTAAGGACGGGCGGCAGTGGTGTTTCCGCCAAGACAGTAGAGCGGCAGCGGTGCGATCTAGTGGAAAAAGTTTTAATACTTTCTGGCGCGGAATCGAAAGAGAAACAATATTGCCCGGGGCGAAAATTTTTGTTAATAAACAAATTTTTGCAACTTATTGTTAATTAACCGATTTCCTAATTTCGGCGGGCGATCGAAATGTCGTATTCTTGTAGAGCATCGCAAACCATGAAACTTTCGTCCCAAACGTTTTCCTCTACAACGCTTTCCTATACCGATAAAATCGAGAGAAAAAATCGTAAAGTATGAAAATTTTTCTAAGTCCTAGCGGCGTAGACCTTTACAAGAGTGTGGAGCCTCAACGGTGCGACTTAGAGGAAAAAGTGTATCTTTCTTTTTTACGCAGAATCGAAAAAGAAACAACATTGCACTGGGCGAAAAATTTCGTTAATAGGCCAATTTTGCGACTTATTGTTGATTAACCGATTTCGTAAGGACGGGCGGCAGTGGTGTTTCCGCCAAGACAGTAGAGCGGCAGCGGTGCGACCTAGTGGAAAAAGTTTTAATACTTTCTGGCGCGGAATCGAAAGAGAAACAATATTGCCCGGGGCGAAAATTTTTGTTAATAAACAAATTTTTGCAACTTATTGTTAATTAAGCGATTTCCTAATTTCGGCGGGCGATCGAAATGTCGTATTCTTGTAGAGCATCGCAAGCCATGAAACTTTCGTCCCAAACGTTTTCCTCTACAACGCTTTCCTATACCGATAAAATCGAGAGAAAAAATCGTAAAGTATGAAAATTTTTCTAAGTCCTAGCGGCGTAGACCTTTACAAGAGTGTGGAGCCTCAACGGTGCGACTTAGAGGAAAAAGTGTATCTTTCTTTTTTACGCAGAATCGAAAAAGAAACAACATTGCACTGGGCGAAAAATTTCGTTAATAGGCCAATTTTGCGACTTATTGTTGATTAACCGATTTCGTAAGGACGGGCGGCAGTGGTGTTTCCGCCAAGACAGTAGAGCGGCAGCGGTGCGACCTAGAGGAAAAAGTTTTAATACTTTCTGGCGCGGAATCGAAAGAGAAACAATATTGCCCGGGGCGAAAATTTTTGTTAATAAACAAATTTTTGCAACTTATTGTTAATTAAGCGATTTCCTAATTTCGGCGGGCGATCGAAATGTCGTATTCTTGTAGAGCATCGCAAGCCATGAAACTTTCGTCCCAAACGTTTTCCTCTACAACGCTTTCCTATACCGATAAAATCGAGAGAAAAAATCGTAAAGTATGAAAATTTTTCTAAGTCCTAGCGGCGTAGACCTTTACAAGAGTGTGGAGCCTCAACGGTGCGACTTAGAGGAAAAAGTGTATCTTTCTTTTTTACGCAGAATCGAAAAAGAAACAACATTGCACTGGGCGAAAATTTCGTTAATAGGCCAATTTTGCGACTTATTGTTGATTAACCGATTTCGTAAGGACGGGCGGCAGTGGTGTTTCCGCCAAGACAGTAGAGCGGCAGCGGTGCGACCTAGAGGAAAAAGTTTTAATACTTTCTGGCGCGGAATCGAAAGAGAAACAATATTGCCCGGGGCGAAAATTTTTGTTAATAAACAAATTTTTGCAACTTATTGTTAATTAAGCGATTTCCTAATTTCGGCGGGCGATCGAAATGTCGTATTCTTGTAGAGCATCGCAAGCCATGAAACTTTCGTCCAAACGTTTTCCTCTACAACGCTTTCCTATACCGATAAAATCGAGAGAAAAAATCGTAAAGTATGAAAATTTTTCTAAGTCCTAGCGGCGTAGACCTTTACAAGAGTGTGGAGCCTCAACGGTGCGACTTAGAGGAAAAAGTGTATCTTTCTTTTTTACGCAGAATCGAAAAAGAAACAACATTGCACTGGGCGAAAAATTTCGTTAATAGGCCAATTTTGCGACTTATTGTTGATTAACCGATTTCGTAAGGACGAGCGGCAGTGGTGTTTCCGCCAAGACAGTAGAGCGGCAGCGGTGCGACCTAGAGGAAAAAGTTTTAATACTTTCTGGCGCGGAATCGAAAGAGAAACAATATTGCCCGGGGCGAAAATTTTTGTTAATAAACAAATTTTTGCAACTTATTGTTAATTAAGCGATTTCCTAATTTCGGCGGGCGATCGAAATGTCGTATTCTTGTAGAGCATCGCAAGCCATGAAACTTTCGTCCCAAACGTTTTCCTCTACAACGCTTTCCTATACCGATAAAATCGAGAGAAAAAATCGTAAAGTATGAAAATTTTTCTAAGTCCTAGCGGCGTAGACCTTTACAAGAGTGTGGAGCCTCAACGGTGCGACTTAGAGGAAAAAGTGTATCTTTCTTTTTTACGCAGAATCGAAAAAGAAACAACATTGCACTGGGCGAAAAATTTCGTTAATAGGCCAATTTTGCGACTTATTGTTGATTAACCGATTTCGTAAGGACGGGCGGCAGTGGTGTTTCCGCCAAGACAGTAGAGCGGCAGCGGTGCGACCTAGAGGAAAAAGTTTTAATACTTTCTGGCGCGGAATCGAAAGAGAAACAATATTGCCCGGGGCGAAAATTTTTGTTAATAAACAAATTTTTGCAACTTATTGTTAATTAACCGATTTCCTAATTTCGGCGGGCGATCGAAGTGTCGTATTCTTGTAGAGCATCGCAAGCCATGAAACTTTCGTCCCACACGTTTTCCTCTGCAACGCTTTCCTATACCGATAAAATCGAGAGAAAAAATCGTAAAGTATGAAAATTTTTCTAAGTCCTAGCGGCGTAGACCTTTACAAGAGTGTAGAGCCTCAACGGTGCGACTTAGAGGAAAAAGTGTATCTTTCTTTTTTACGCAGAATCGAAAAAGAAACAACATTGCACTGGGCGAAAAATTTCGTTAATAGGCCAATTTTGCGACTTATTGTTGATTAACCGATTTCGTAAGGACGGGCGGCAGTGGTGTTTCCGCCAAGACAGTAGAGCGGCAGCGGTGCGACCTAGTGGAAAAAGTTTTAATACTTTCTGGCGCGGAATCGAAAGAGAAACAATATTGCCCGGGGCGAAAATTTTTGTTAATAAACAAATTTTTGCAACTTATTGTTAATTAAGCGATTTCCTAATTTCGGCGGGCGATCGAAATGTCGTATTCTTGTAGAGCATCGCAAGCCATGAAACTTTCGTCCCAAACGTTTTCCTCTACAACGCTTTCCTATACCGATAAAATCGAGAGAAAAAATCGTAAAGTATGAAAATTTTTCTAAGTCCTAGCGGCGTAGACCTTTACAAGAGTGTGGAGCCTCAACGGTGCGACTTAGAGGAAAAAGTGTATCTTTCTTTTTTACGCAGAATCGAAAAAGAAACAACATTGCACTGGGCGAAAAATTTCGTTAATAGGCCAATTTTGCGACTTATTGTTGATTAACCGATTTCGTAAGGACGGGCGGCAGTGGTGTTTCCGCCAAGACAGTAGAGCGGCAGCGGTGCGACCTAGAGGAAAAAGTTTTAATACTTTCTGGCGCGGAATCGAAAGAGAAACAATATTGCCCGGGGCGAAAATTTTTGTTAATAAACAAATTTTTGCAACTTATTGTTAATTAAGCGATTTCCTAATTTCGGCGGGCGATCGAAATGTCGTATTCTTGTAGAGCATCGCAAGCCATGAAACTTTCGTCCCAAACGTTTTTCCTCTACAACGCTTTCCTATACCGATAAAATCGAGAGAAAAAATCGTAAAGTATGAAAATTTTTCTAAGTCCTAGCGGCGTAGACCTTTACAAGAGTGTGGAGCCTCAACGGTGCGACTTAGAGGAAAAAGTGTATCTTTCTTTTTTACGCAGAATCGAAAAAGAAACAACATTGCACTGGGCGAAAAATTTCGTTAATAGGCCAATTTTGCGACTTATTGTTGATTAACCGATTTCGTAAGGACGGGCGGCAGTGGTGTTTCCGCCAAGACAGTAGAGCGGCAGCGGTGCGACCTAGTGGAAAAAGTTTTAATACTTTCTGGCGCGGAATCGAAAGAGAAACAATATTGCCCGGGGCGAAAATTTTTGTTAATAAACAAATTTTTGCAACTTATTGTTAATTAAGCGATTTCCTAATTTCGGCGGGCGATCGAAATGTCGTATTCTTGTAGAGCATCGCAAGCCATGAAACTTTCGTCCCAAACGTTTTCCTCTACAACGCTTTCCTATACCGATAAAATCGAGAGAAAAAATCGTAAAGTATGAAAATTTTTCTAAGTCCTAGCGGCGTAGACCTTTACAAGAGTGTGGAGCCTCAACGGTGCGACTTAGAGGAAAAAGTGTATCTTTCTTTTTTACGCAGAATCGAAAAAGAAACAACATTGCACTGGG